>JAPYYV010000367.1:0-34430 GCA_030522625.1 Copidosoma aretas
TTTTCGCGCACACGCTAATTGTTATTACTATCGTAGATTTTGTTGTGATGTCTCATAGGCACAATACAAATTTAACCAGGTTTATTCGGCAACTTTGTCTTGCAGATGGCGTGCGGGGAGACATGCCCACAGCGAATATGTACTTGTACCATGTTATATGAATACATGCAATGAATTATGAATTTTACATTGTTTATAGTAATATTTACTCACAAAAGTTTAATGCACCGAGATTTTTGTAGTTACTAATTATTTAAAAAATTGTAATACTCATCTATGTAATCAATTTTAAAATAAGTTATTCAAAATAACGATATAATTATACATTAATATTACATATCATAAGTATGTAAAAATTCCATCTTTTTTTCTCCTGGGCAGTGTGGAAAAATAGATGAAAAGTTATTATATAAGCTTTTTAAGAAGGGGGCGGTTCTTGAACAAGAAAAATACTGTGCGGAGTGGTGAAGGTGGACAATTAGGGGACGCTGGGGATTTCGGAAAATAATTAGATGAAAAAAAATTATAAAAATTTTTTAATAAAACTGATTTGGTTGAAAATAAATATTTTCATACTTCTGTATACCCACTGTAGTGCAATCAGCTGATTGTACTTAAGACGACTCATTACGTTCCATTCGTGAGCATTACGCATGTTAAAGGACGTTGAAGACATCAATTTCTTATCAGGAACACAGATGTACCAGTATTGACTTTTATATACACCCAATACGTCCGGTAGATGTCAGGAGCAAATAAAAGTCTACTCTTCTCGAAGTCATGGTCTCCTGACACTGATAAGTTTGGATTAAAAGCTAATAACTAGTCGATCAACAATTCTCAAACAAAAATATTCGATTCTTTAATGGATGAAGAAGTTTTATGCAGTTGTTCAAGCGTGTATCGCTACCCGTCGAGGCACAGTGACAGAAATTGCCATCATTTTAAATGCTTCACCATAAGTCCAATAGTAAATGAGAAGGCTGTAAACTGAGGCTTTAAACTGGAAAAAGAACGATATCTATTTTAAATTTGGTACAAAACGCAGTAAAACTTAATATATATGAGGAATAGCACAGGTAATAAATTATTTGCATCTAATACGACAATATTAAAATTTATGGTGAGTGAGGAAAATTTAGAATTTTGGTCTTTAATAAATCAAATAACAGCAAGAAAGATATAGAAACGGGAAAAAATGGAGCTTTAATACGTAAGAAAATTTGAGTACTTGGTATTCATCAATAATAATACAGTAATTTTACGTTAAATTGAAAACAAAATATTATACAAAAGTATAGTTGCTTGATAGGATATTAATGTACATGACTAATAACACAGATAATCTTGTATATACATCTGTATATTGCAACGTTTCGATAGCTTTTCGCTTTATGCATCAGACAAACTGAAAAAAAGATATCGATAAAAAATTTGGTAAAAAATGCAGTAAAACTGAATATCGTGGTAGAACAGCACGGGTAATAAATTATTTGCTTTCAATGCGACAATACAAAAAAACGTAAATTAACAACTAAATACTTCTTAAAGACAATATATAAAAAGAAAAAACGTAAATAACAATTGAATGAAACTATAATACTTGATGAAAGTCGATTATTTAAGCCATTGAGTAGCCTTCAATGGTGGCTAGTCAAAACTCTACTGGATAACAACACTCAACGTTACAGCATCATTCAGTTAAGGTAGTACTAGCGATACTACGGTAGTCGAATGACCGCTAAGTTTCTCAACCTCTTATATTCGGCTGTCAAGTGGATGAGAATACCTACATACACGGAAAAAGCATATATTTCGACTGATATCTATTTCTCATCTCATATAGTCTTTGAATAAAGATTCTGAATAGACCAAAATATACCTTATGTCTTTAGTTTTTTCTATTCCAATTTTAACTAAAATCGATACCATCATCGCTGTGCAAATATAATTTAATTGTTGTTTCCCACAAAGCCCTATGTTAAACGCATAAAAATACAAACGTTTATAACTTTTTTCCCATTCTTTATAAGGTCACAAAATTTGAACTGAGTTATTTTTGCATCAATATCTATGAGTGAGCCAAATTTCATCAACATTTAAACCGTCATTCAAGTATCGCTAATACTACCTTAATCAAGGTGCTAAGTACATATAAGTGGGCATACTGAACTATCATTTTTTTAAATATTGTCGTTGTAGTCATTATTGTTATTGTTATTACAGCTTCATGTTTCTGTACGTACGTGTAGACACACTCCTATGTACTTACCGTTTTGATCAACCGAATTGTGCTGTCACGTTGTGTGATGTTATCCAGTAGAGTTTTGACTACCCACAGACAAATGCTGCTCAGTGGCTTAGAAGAAAAAAAATTCATCAGGTATTAAAGTTTGTTTCAATTACTTCACGTTTTTTCTTTCTTTTTTTCTTTTTCTGTATTGTCTTGTTCAAAGTATATGATTGTTATTTTACGTTTTGTTTCATTTTATCGTATTAGAAGCAAATAATTTATTACTCGTGCTGTTTCTAAACTATAGTATATTTTACTGCGTTTTTTACCAAATTTGATAGTGACGTCGTTGTTTTTCCAGTTTGCTTTATATAGATTGAGAAGACCTATCGAAACGTTGCTAAATAGATACATTCATACATGATTAGCTGTATTATAATTTATGCACATCAATATCCCATCCTCTACTCTTGCACCTAAAATTTATCTGTAAAAGGGAAGAAAGCTATATCGACGACTTGGTCAAACTGAAAAAAAAGAGATTGTAGCTGCAAAAAAAAATGGAGTTTTGGGGGGGGAAAAAATGCATAGAAGTTTTTGAGGAAAAAAATAGTTTTCGAGTATGTAGTTAGGAGCACAATGAGTTATGGAGCGGAAATTTTTGGATAGAAGGAGGCAAAAAAACTAGAAAAATTACAGATACACTATTTTGGATCGGTTTTGCGATTAGATTTTTTCACTCCTAGGTAGATAATAAGGAGAAAAATCGGTATTAACGCTTGGGATTTTTTTTTTTTTCAGTTAAAACAGTTTTTAGCGATTTCTTGGGAACGAGTTAGAATTATCAATTAATAATCGCTCTCAGACAATCGAACAGACTAGTGGTGTAATTGGTTTACCCAACTGCAGTGCCACTGTACGTATATTCAAACGACCATATTTTAATGATCGATAATTTTTCAGGTTAGAAAATTCAAATCTATTTCAAGTACTTTCATAAGGTTTATCCAAAACGAAAATCGAGAAAGAAAAAAATCATCCCCGAGTGTGATTTAAACACAATCTTCTGCACACTGGACAGTTGCTCTGCTAATTTAGCTACAGGGGGGCTGCCAATAACACCACCACTCTGTTCGATTATCTAAGAACGATTGTTATTGATAATTAAAACTTGTCCCCAAGAGATTTCTAATAATTTAAGACTGCTGGACCTACGGATCTGCCGTTGTATCCGAAGACATACCAAATAGAGAAAAGGATTAGTTTAATAACAAGAGTAAGATGCGGAAATTCAGAGATAGGAAATAAGTATTGCTTAAGGAGGTTTAGGAGAAAAATGGATAACTTAGAATCTTGCTGAAAAAAATATATGTTATAGTTGAGCACATAAAAAAACTACATAAATTTCTTCAGATTTTTTGCCAGGGAAAATTTCTAGAAAACAATTATTGAAAATTGTCATTTAAACGCAGTCTTTTATGAGAGAACGAGATTAAGATGCTTGTTTACTCGAATTAAGGTACAATGGAAATTTGTAAGAACCAAAAAAAAAAATTCCTTCAGATACCTTAAAATAATGGCAAAGTGTTAAACAAAAAAAATCAACCCTTGCCAGGGATTGTTTTGAAATATGAACGATTACAGTTACAGTTACATCAGTTTGTAGGCTGCAAGAGGAGGTGCGCAGTAAAGGGTGCCTAACTGCGCAGGCTGAGGAGACTCCCCGTTCCTTGCCCCTCTGAGCAAAACTCCCAAACCTCCTTTAAAGATGATAATAGGGTTTGCGTATTCTGAAAAACCGAAGGAAACTTTGATCATATGTTAGACGATTGCAAAAAATTAGAATTATGCGATGAACCTAAGGATATAAATTTTTTAAAAAAAGGAGATGGTTATCAAATGAAAATGTAAGTGAAGAGGCTTATAAAAGATAATGATGAATAAAAGAACTGTTAAATAATATGTAACTCAATGATTGACTTGAATTATAATATTAAATGATTCTGTTATACTTACATTTTACCAATAGTGATACTGATAATTGATAATAAAATGGTTTTATTTTTTACAGGTTTCAGATATTAAACTAAAATTCTTTTGCCTGACATTTTTTTCACTTGCATGATATTACTACTTTAGTGTAAACTTAATTGTAGAAAATTTTAACCTACAGATATGTTGATAATTTTTTTTTTTTTTTTTTTTTATCTAAATCACAAGATAATTAAAGTGCAAGATGGATCTAATCATTTATTTAGACCTTTTTTTATACAAAAACAACGATTCTTATGTGAAAGTTCGTTCTTTAATAGTTGAAAATGTAATTAATAATTAGGACTAATACAATTGTTTTATTCTAGAAAATGATAACTATAAGAATGTTCAAAACAATCTCGGTAACTGTAATGTCATATCTAACAGTGGTACTTACGAAACAAAAATTAAAATCAAAAGTTTTACTAAAATATGTAGCATTAACGTCAAGGTTTTTTTCACATACTTGAATATATATTCATATGTTGGGGAACATAGAAAGTAATTCAAACTTATATTTTAGGTTTTTTGGAAAACAGATTCAGGTTATTACAGCCGCAGTCCCAGGGGAGGAACGTATCGGTCGATGCCATCAAGTCGAAATATGGCTTAATATTTTTAAAAGTGTTGGTTCGACAGAAAAAAATTTTAGGCAATATTTATTTAGGAGACAATTGTACACAAGGATTAGTAATTCAAAAAATGGCTAATAAATTTTTCATTTATAAACAAAATTGTTATTTTTAAAAAACGAAAAACATGCTTTTGCTATGAATTATCTAAATAACAACGCAAAATCACGCATCACCGTGTGCTATCGCCAGCAACGCGGTGTGCATGCGCAGTAGCTCGAATCTATCCGTGCCGAGACCTCCGCCGTCGCACAGTTTGACGAAACTGACTTTTTTGTGCAACAATAAAATTGTGCCGTCTGTGATTATCCGATTTAAATAATTTTTTCCCGAGGTTGTAAGTAAGAGAATACAGAACGAGAAAAAAATAGTCCGAAAAAAAAAAAAAATTTTAGGGGTCATAAAAACAACCTTTCAAAATACAAAAATATGTAAGAAAAAATAAAAATCACTGTCAAAGTCAAGTTTTTCTCGGAAAATTCAAAAAATAGCCATTGTTCGGAGCTTCCACGGTCCGAAATTTTTTTTTTTCATGGTATTGAGTATTTTTCCTCTGTAGGGAATTCGATAAGCTTTAATTTGCGACCACGAACGTTTTTCTAGCACCATCCGTTCTTGAAAAATTTAATTTATAAATAATTTTTTCAGAAATGACCCACTGTGAAGCGTAGGGCAGAGTAAAGGAGCTTTGGCTGCTCTTCTCGGAAGTATTCGGAAATATTGTAGGCTGTGGCTGGGCTTGATAAGGCTTAATCTGCTCTTGGAAGACTTAATCATTTCTCTGAATTATTCGACAATGTGGTGTGGTTCAAGGCGGAGGAGGGGGAGGTGCGTAATGAGGAATAGACTTCTCTGAAAAGACTTTGGTTGTTTTCTAAACGATTGGAAATTGTGGTAAAGCCGTGGGGGTGTAATGGGGTTAAAGCGGCTCTCGAATGACTTTGACTGTTTTCTGACGGATTCAGAAATGTGTAGACAAACTCGCCAATATCACTGTATAATATAAGAATATATATATCGGACATTTTACGTCAAGTGGAATGATCAGAAAACTTGTATCCGCGTGTTTTACATGACGTGGAACTCCCCGTATAAATGAGTAGTAAGCGTTTATAAGCAAGTTTATTAGTCGAAATAGTATTCTGGCTGCCTAGTAAATTCAGTTTAAGCTTTTAATATTACGTCAAATTTACTCTTTTATATGATCTACCTAATCATTTGCAGCTATTTTATGTTTTTTTTCCACAATTTATTATCTGTTATATATTTTGTATGTTTTTAGGCGTTCTTAAGCAAGTTCTAAAACATTGTATTCCCGGAGCATCGGTAAGAAAGATTTGTGAATCCGGCGATGAGCTTTTGATTGAAGAAACTAACAAAGTATTTAAAAAGGAAAAAGATTTAAAAAAAGGAATTGCATTTCCTACGTGCATATCGGTAAATAATTGTATATGCCATTTTTCTCCTATTACTAGTGAACCGGACCTAATTTTGAAAGATGGAGATGTTGTAAAAATGTAAGTAGCTATATGAGTATGTAATCTTACTATTACGTAATAAATGTTCAGCTTTAAGTAATATTTGTAATAGTTTTACTTTTGTATAAGATTTAAAGATAAATAACGTGAACACGTAATGTATGAAACATAGTTATTTGTTATTTATTTTTTTTACAGATTTTTCATTATATTTGGCTTTATTTGAGAAAAAAAAATTAATTTTCAGTAATGTTGATTATAATTGGAATTTGGAAAGTGTTTATCATTTTATAGACCAAAAGTGTACAAGTAATTAAATATATTTTTGTTAGTATGTACGTATGTATGTATTCATTTACTAGTTGCCATAAATTCGCAGTTTTACAGGAACTTTTGCCACACATATTATCATATCTGTACGTACTACAATATTGTTACATTTCGTACATCCCTACAAAGCTAACTTCTTGAATATAAAATCAACAAAATTCTTATTTCAACTCTTAACTTGGTATACTTTATTTCTTGAAGTCATCGTCTTGTTTTCATTACCTAAAGTTTTAACACTTCCTTACTATCTAGATCGATAAAATATGTATATCCTACTTGACTTCTCTACTTTTCACTTTGACATCGATTTACTTTTCCTCTTTTTTTTTGTCCTCTTAACTAAAATTTTTAATATATCTGATAGTTTACACTGAGACTTAATTTCGAGGCTTAACTTCTCACACTTTTCTCTAAGCCGATCAATCATGCCTGGTAGGTTTAGTATTGAGTTGTTCAACTTCTTAAGCTTTCCTGTCACGAGTTTATCCTTCTAACTTGACTCGTCCTCATTAGCTCTGTTCTTGTCTTCTTCTGCCTCGATTACTTTTATTGCTTTTTAACACTGCTTCTGCACCAAATAACTCTTGCGCTTGATATTCGACTTCCACCATGCACTGTCAAATTGAAAGTGTTCATACCTTATCCTGGCTTATTTGCCTTTTTTCTTCTCTTTTACCAATTTCACAGCCTTTTTCTGTCTTTCTCATTGCTTTATTTTTATGTCATCGTCAATGAGAAACCCTTTTTGTAGCAAGTTTTTCTTTCTTATAACCTCACTTTTCCCACATTTCTGAAAGGTTGCTACCACCATCCTTTTAGGTGATACCATATTATCACTTTTACTTTCAATCACTGTGCTTTTCTTATCCTAAAAATATTAGTTGATTTTATTTGTTACGTTAACTTTATGCATGTGATCTATCTTGAGTATGCGTTCTACTGTAGCATAGCCAGAAGTCCAAAATATTATTAAAATGATATAAAGACTCGCGTATCATTTGAAAAAAGGAAAGGTTGTTTAAAAAAATACGTACTATCGACGCTGATTCACAAAAACCCTTTTAGATTAACTATCTAATTCGTAAAATTTGGATTTAATACATCAATGCATCTACTTCAACATTTCACTTCTTGATTGAACGGACTTTCGTTCAGAGAAGGACATTATTTCTTATTCTTTACTTGGTATCATAACTTAAAATCAATAAACATGAAAAAATTCATGCTATTTTCTTATCAAAAAATGTAACAAATCCTCAAAGAATCCAACTAAGACTTGAACTTTACAATATTTTTTTACGGAATAAATACAATCAATTTTTCACATCGCTCAATACTTTTATATATATATTTTTTGATTCATTTGAAGGTTTATCCGATTATAAAGCGCAAAGACCTTGGAGCGAAATGAAAAAAATATACATGTATATATAAAGCATTACACGTAAACAGAAAACAAAATTTGTTTGTCTTTCAACTTTAGAAATCACTAGCACTCTCTTACAAAACAATACTGGAATTTTTTCATATTCTTTTACCAACACCCTTGCCGTCAGCGATGGTCACAATTTAAAAATTTTTCTTGGACCGCGAACTTCTTGATTTCGTAGGCAAATTAATGCGTATTAAAAAAACAAAAACAAAAATACAGATTGTTAGCATTTTTTTGGTAGAACACGATAAAAATATTAAAAACAATTTTGAGGTTAGTTTAACCCCTTGTTTTCAAGTTTTAAGTTTTACAATCAATTTTTCTAAAGTATGACACTTTTTTTAAATTTTTTTTTCTTTATTGGCTTGGAATATGAATTTTCAAATAATTCTTCGTTTATGGTAGGCGCAAGTAAAATGTAGGTGCTAGACGGCGCTGAATGATAAAAAACACAGTTTCTACGTTATATCTTGTTTTACATGACAAAAAAATATGTGTAAAAAGTGCCTTTGGATACAAAATAAGGCATCGGATACATAATATGATGTCAGTGTCAAATTTGTTAAATTCAAAATGGGGTATCCAATATGGCGTCCAATAATTTTAAAAATCAACGAATTATGCAAATTAAAAAATATGACTATAATCTACGTAAAATTTTAAGTCGATAATGTATCCTGCAAAGTTTTTGTAAATTACGTCATTTTCGAGAAAATAATCCATTAATGTTTAAAATCGTTTGACTTGACAGATTTCGAGAATAATAGGTAATATGGTCGTGAATTCTCATACAGTATAATATGTAGGTGCCCCTCGATTGTTTAGTTCGCTGATTACAAATCTAGTGTCTGGTTAATGAAATTCAAAATGGCGAATTCAAGATGGCGGCCAATTTTTTTAAATTAATGAAATTCGCAGACCAAAAAATATGACTATAATCTACGTGAAATTCTAAGTCGAAAATGTACCCTGCAAAATTTTCGTAAATCACGTCATTTTTAAGAAAAAATCGGTTGAAATTTTGAATTTTTTGACTCAAGGGATTTCTATCATAATAGGTATTATATGTAATTGTATATAGGTAATTGCTGAAGTGTGGAAGTAAATGAATACTAGCGTTTTTTTATGAGTATTTTTCTTCATTTTATTCATAAAAAAATTGCTATCTCACAATCAAAATTGTACAGAAAATAACAATATTTCAAATTTGTCAAAAGCAGAATAGTGTGAATAAGTCTTAGCTCCAATGTATCCATCATCTGAATTTATTAAACAATGTCTTGTTTGTAAGCTGTGAACTCTTGAATTTGAATGGAATCTTTACAGAACTGAAAAATGGGTTTGTTCGATTGAGCTCGACGTAAGTAAGAGGAAGTCCAGAGAGCAAACTGTGAATAAAAAGTATAGTACTCCAGGCAACAGTTTATACAGTTGAGGCACATCTTAGCACAAAGAATTACCCATAGTTCAATAAAGATATAAGGTCTGCTGCACTGGTAGGTAAATCCATAGAATTTTACTAGTAGCACTCACTGTAAACTTCTGTACAACATTATACTGATTTTACCAAATCTGGTATGCTGCCGTACATCTTGTCCTTTCTGACAAGAAAGTCACTAGATTCAAGGAAATGAACGGGGAATCATAGAACTGCTGCCGACTAGTGCCCTATCCCATAAAATCAACTCAGTCTTGCGTCCGCCATTTGTGCGTACAGCATATATATATATACATATATATATATATATATAAGTCTGATAGCCTTTTCCCCTCACTCCTTCGAAGTTCACTAGTCCCTTTGACCAAGGAAAGCTCGTGAGCAACTGACCAGCTATATCGAAGCAGCAAATAATCAGGAGACACTTAACATATTGTAAACATAAAGAACAAAGTAATCGTGCACTAGCTCTCTTGGAAATACGACTTTTGGAACAACTGAGGGGCACCTACATATTATACTGTATAAAAATTCATTATCATATTACATATTACTATAGAAATCTGTCGAGTCAAAGAATTCCAAATCTTAACCGATTTTTTTCTCTAAAATGACGAGATTCATGAAAGTTTTGCAGGTGAAATTTTCGACTTGGAATTTTACGTAGACTATAGTCATTTCTTGATATGTGAATTTCATTAATTTTAAACAAATTGGCCGCCGTCTTAGATTTAACATTTTGAATTTCATCAAATCGACACTAGATTTGTAATATCTACCTCAACAACCGTAGGGCCCCTACATATTATACTGTATGTGAATTCACAATCATTTTACCTATTATTTACTAAATCTGCTAAGTCAAAGAATTCCAAATATTAACGGATCTTTTTCTCTAAAATGAAGTAATTTACGAAAATTTTGCAGGATACATTTTCGACCTAGAATTTTACGTAGATTATAGTCATACTTTTTAATTTGCAAAATTTGTTGATTTTTAAATTGTTGGCTTCCATATTGGATCTACCATTTTAAATTTAACAAACTCGACACTGACATCGTATTTAAGTAGTTCTTTCATAAAATGATTGTAAACAGAATTGAATGAAACCTGAAAGGATTCTTTATTAAGTTACACTCTATTCTCCCTAAAAATTTGAGATGAGGCTCACGAACAAAGACGCGGAAAACAGCTTGATGAAAATTACGAGTATCATATGAGCTCTTATAGAGGGAAGTATATTTTTGACGTTCTTTACAAAAATTAATTTACTTTAACTGAACAAAACGAAATGAAAAACTTAAGCAAGAAAGCTTATGTAATTCTGAACCAACTGACATCTCAAAATGTAGAGGTACATGGACTAAATCCAAAGATATCAATAGAAACGCAGCACACATTGTCATTGCCTTTGTTAAAAGCATCGACTGCTGATATTTTAAGGTTAAGCCCAATTTTACAAAACCATCACAATAAACTTTTTTATTGAACATTATGATTTTTAATTTTGTGTGAGTACTATAATTTAATCAATGAATAATATTGACTAATAATTGTTTGAATTCAAGCAGTTTTAATAACAATTAACCTGATAGTCGCGCATTTGACTCGGGAGTCATGAAGAAACCATCTTAAGCGCCTCATTTAATATCAAAAAAAAACTTTTTACACATTTTTTCGTCATGTGGAACAAGATATCATGTAGAAACTGTGTTTTTTAGCATTCAGCGCCGTCTAGCGCCCATATTATAACTGCGTCCATCATAAACCAAAAATCATTTTAAAATTCATATTTCAAGCTAAAAAAAAAAATTTGAAAAAAAGGTCATACTTTTAAAAAGTCGATTTTAGAAGTCAAAAACAAGCGGTTAAACAAACCTCAAAATTGTTTTTAATATTTTCATCGTGTTCTACGGAAAAAATTCTAACAAGTATTTTTTTTTTTTTTAATACGCATTAATTTGTCTACGAAGTCAAGAAGTTTGCGGTCCAAGAAAAAGTTTTAAAATTGTGAACGTTGATGGCATGGGTGTTGGTCGAAAAATCTGAAAAAGTTGCAGTATATTTCTTCTAATAGTGTACTAATGATTCTTAAAGTTTAAAGAAAAACAAATTTTTTTTTGTTCCTGTTTATGTGGAATGCTCGAATGTATATATATATTCCTATATTATATAGTTGTATGGTTTTAGGGTGAGTACTAGCTCCCCCTCACCCCCCCCCCCAAAACAAAGTAAACTTCGTTTCTTTTTACCATGAAATATGACCTCAAATAATTTAAGCTAGCTCCCCCCCGCTCCCCCCGCTCCCCCTCAGTTTCCCACTGGACTCCCCCCTACCTCCTCCCCAAACAGGTTTTTCCTTTTGTAATAAATTTTGACAACTCATTACTTTCTTATAAGTATAAAAATACCTATATGAAAAACCAACTTCTATGCAAATTGATTATATAGCAATTAATAATAATTAATAGAATAACGATATTCATAATCGTACACTTTAAATTTATTATTATATCTATCGAAGCCGTGAAAAGAATCGTATATATTGAAACGAAAAGTATTATTTGGATCTTAGGGAGATAAATTTCTTATATCTTATTATAGATCTTGAATAAATTCTGGAATTAGCGAAAAGACATGCTTTTCTGCTGACGCATTCAAACACCTACACGGAAAATACTACTCTTAAAGGTTTCAAAGCTTCTCTCGGCACTGTTTATGCCAAGAATTTGCTTTATGGCGCTTAATAGGGTAATTTTAAGAATATATCCATCATTGGAAAAAAGATGTCTTGCAGAAAATAAAAAACAGAAGAGACACAGGAGAAGACAAAATTATGTAAAACTGTTTCAAGAATCTACAAACAATATGGACTTTTGATTTGACAAACGAACTTTATAGCTTACAGACTAACACACTTATCATGGGAGCGTGGGCAATAGCAAAAATCTATTAAATTCACACGGCAAGGAAGAAGTAGAAGTACTTTAAAACTACAGAGAAGTGGCTTTTTAATTGTAAATGACAAAAAATTACAAAAATGTTCAAAAGAATCTAAAAATATACAAAAAAAAAAGCAGTTCATTACGGCCAGGGGCTAACGAATTTATTCAAAACTATGAAAAAGAAAAGGCAAAAGTGTCCATGAAGCCTGGTACTTTTAAGTTTATTTGTCTAAAAAATAGGCGATTAGTGAATCTAATATTAAAAAGGAGGTGTAACAGTAGGCAAACTCAGAATTAACTGTCTCAAATTAGAAAATGACGTTGTTTAAGGCGCCTAGCATGTTGAAGACAGAAAAAATATGCAGAAAGACTTGGTTGAATAAAGTACAAGAAATGTACTGGAAATAAACAAATAAAAAAGAAAAGCGTTAATTTTTAGAAATGAATAAAGGATAAAAACAGATCTTTTTGAATTCAAAGTGGATGCATGGGAAGTTAAGCACTAGGACATGGACCAAGAAGTGCGGGTCTCAACAAAAAATTTTCACAGCATGGAAAAAAACAACAGATTAGGAGCAAGGGACAGTTAAAGCAGTTTTAGGCTTAAGCAAAAGAGATAAAGTAGTAAGTTAAAATCAACGATTATTTTTTATGTAATAAATGATGAAATTATATTGCACATACGTAGCGGAGACTCGTGTATGAAAGGGGGGACTCTCCGTTCCTCGCCCCTCTGAGCGAAACTTCCATAGCTCCTTAAACCGTCTGATATTTTAAAACCCTTACCACGTTTTTTACAAATTTTTTTTATGTCCTTTATTATGAATTAATATATGTCTATTTAAATGTGTCAATCTTTTAAATCGTTTTTTACATTCAGCACATTTGAAAAAAATTTCCATACTATGTTCTTTGAAAAATGAGATTCGTCTGAAGTTTAATGTTGTACTGTTTATATCTTTAATACATTATTTTACAAATTAAAATTACATTAAATATGAGTATTAAAAAAATAAAAAAAGAATACCTGTAAACAAATAATAAATCACTTTGATGTAACTAATTTTAAGTCTGTAATTAATTTTTCAAATTTCACTTACTACTTTTACAATACATTGAGTAGAACAATTTTGATCATAATCAAGCATTAGAATCTACGCAGTCAAAATATTCAAAACAGTAGGTTTTTTAGCTGGAAAAAAATCATAAAATCACTAGAAATTATAAAAGCTTTTCAAATAGAATAGTGGTAATTGTATAAAATGTGTAACTAGTGCTCAAAAAATGTAAAGGGCATTAATGCATCAATCCAAAAAATTATTGTATTCATATAAGTATATAGATAATCTTATACAATTATGTAATATAGATGTGATGAAATTCATTCAAAAGTCCGATTATTTTTAGTATGTTCGTCATAGCTTTTATAGTTGTTTTATAAGTATTCAAAATAATAGTAATATTGAAAAAGAGCCGGTGAGTTAACCTAAAAAAAGGTATATTTGCTCTATATAAATGCACTCTGTGATATGTGCTAAGTAGAGGTTGATTATTTTTTATATAAAATCACAATCCATCACGTCTACGTATCTGTCCGAAGTCCTAGCCCAAGCATCGTTTTCTTCAATGTTCTATTATTTTTCAATTTAAAAATTGTTTAATAGACATATTTTTAAAACATTAAAAAAAAAACTAGAGTATATATAAATAGAAAAAACTCGAAATGTATTTTAATAATCCTTTTTTAAAGTAAAGAATAAAGCAATTATAAGCTTCTTTAATAAATAAGAAAAACATTGTTTATTATTACAAGCAATTTTATGTATTTGTATAATTATTAAAATGATTCATCTTATAAATATAAATAATTGGAAAATTGGCAAGCAGAGCGCGCTGATAGGCGAATATACACATAAAATAAATATCTTAAAAAAATAGGTCAGGTTGCGTAATGTAATTACACAGGTAGCAGAAGAACTTAAAATGAAAAAATCTATAAAGCTACAAATCATTGCAAATCGATAAATAGGGTTCCACAATAATTGAGCAAAAAATATGTATTATAGATAAACTTATAGAATACTAAAAAAATAAAAGGGAGAGTAAAGATAGAATTAACGACTAACGCAAAATGCATGAATAGAATAATAAGAGATGAAAAAATTAAACAAACGTAAGAAAGCTAAGAGAAGTAGCAGAAAGCAATATTAAAATGAGTCTCGGAGCGCTATTGAAAAATTAAAATAGTAAAAACGATGGATGGTAATAAGGAAAGAGGCAGAAGAAAATAATTTTAAAAATTTATCAAGAGACAACAATTTTGTCTATGAGATTGCTTTGGTCATCTATGTTTGTACGCATATATGTGTATTAAAAAATTAATTGTTTTATTCATTATTCGGACATGAGATTACAAATATTGAAGTATGGGGGTTGACGCGCGGAGCGTGCAGGAGGCGAAGCCCCACTAGTGTATATACATATATATATTTATATATGTGTGTAGATCCATCTACGTGCTACGTAATATTAGGGACCTACATATCCAAAAAGATTTTACTTACAGTTAGATCCTCTTGCTTGGACGCTGTGGGGTTGACAGATACCATTCATGTGTAGCACCCAGGCATACTTTACAGTCAATCAAACGTATTTACGACACATGTAAGAAAGTTGGACTTCCTGGGAGGCATAGACATATCGAATTTTAATGGTAGCAGCCAGGTTGAAAAAGTGTACTTATTTTGACTGGACAATCTGGGGGAACTCCCTGTTTTTTTCTTTCTGTCTCTCTATATCTGTCTTCTTGTCTAGCCCCAGCCTTGTGTGTCGGTGATGAAGTAATTCAATGTGATAGCGACGAAAACGTCGGACGACCAGCTATTGGTTCACGCCCCGAGGTGCAGTGTGCTCCTTAAGATCAGTATGTCGATTAGGTCAGGTCTTAGCTATAGGGGTAGGAAGGCTGTCTCCACCTCTGTCCAAGTTTTATGTAACCGATAAGCAGTTAACTTGCCGCCGAGATAACTAACAATAGTAAATAAAAAATCTCATTTTATTTTAGATGAAGAATAAAATTATGAGAAAAACGATATATGAAGATTAAATGTGTTTTTTCAAGTTTAACTGCAGATTTGAGAATCTTGGTGGATAAAAAGAGGATTAATATGTGGTGTAGAATTTGAGCAAGACGTGCACCGTTGTTGCCTTTTCTCTTTCTGATACGTGCTTATATATACGTGATAAATGCATGTGTATATATTAAAGCACAAACTTTATTTTTATCTGCGCAATAAGCGTATTTTGCTTCGATCGTAAACTGAAGCAATACTTAAAAATCTTTGAACTGTCAAGCGTAAAACTCGAAAGTTATTTTTAAAAATAATGTTGATTCAGAAATGAACCTTGTTTTTAAAAAACATTTCAAAAAGTTTAAAAAGGTGTGTAATCAAAGTATGTCTTGTTAAAAACTTCCATTTGTAAATATCTCTCTTTATTTGGTACTTGTAGGGATTCTACTGAAACCTAGGCCTCCATGCTCATCCTTACCCTTCTGCCCCCTTCCCCTACAAAATACGATAATTTTTACATCATTTCCTCTTACATTATTATTATTTTTGACCTCTCTTACCTCTCTTCCTCTTCTTGACCCCCTCCCTTGATTACCACGACTCTTATGTTAAGATTATTTATACGTTATTTTGTTTTCTGCATGAAACAATTTTTTCCGATTATCTTCTTCTTTATCTTCCTCCCGCCTTATTCTCTTTGTATCCTTAACGTCTTTTGTCTCTTTGCACATCTGTTAAAAAGTAGAAAATTAATGATTGATTGTGTAAAAATTTTCTTTTGATTTGGCAAATTTCTTCACCAATTTCTAGTGAAATAAACGACTAATTAGAGTAAAAGAGGTCCATATAAAGTTTGCTTTTTAGTCAACTTGGAATATCCAAATAACATGGGAGTAGTGTATATTGTTGATAGGTAGGACAGATCTAAGATTCATTTTACTTCTGAGGTACTACCATGGTGCATTGGCTTTTTCTGTCATTAAATTGTTGAACTTAATAACATTATCAAAATATTACAAAAAAAGAAACGATATTACGTGATGTTTGGTATTATAATTCAATCTTTGCAAATAAATTAAGTTACAAATTTTACTTAACCATTTGAATAGTATCGCTCTAAAACCATAATATACTATAAGTTTTAAAACATTTTGACTTAGTATAATTTAATATTCAAAAATCATCAATAAAAAATTTATTCCCGAACAATTTTTGTTAATTCAAAGAAACTGGTTGACTTATTTTAAATATTAGTTTCTTTTTGGTTCTTACATCTTGAAAAAAAAACGTACAGATGGCCATGTGAAAAAATTATTTTTCCAAGTATAATTCAACTCGATAATAACTTTTTAATAATACGTTCTTAATAATACTTGTATCGTATAAAAGATGAAAACTTTCAATGACTGGTCACACATTCAGGTAATAGAATAGATGCAATGCCTGTCCACACCATTTACAGAACTTTTTTACTTATAGAAGTAGAATAATACATCAAAATTTTGTACAAAAATGCATTACCAGAACCAGAATATCTTTTTCTCTAATTTCGTTGATTTTCGTTTGTTTTTCAATTATGGGTTAAGGTTGACCAAAATTTAAAAAAAATTTATCTTCTCATATAAACCCTTTCTTTCGCATCAAAAAAGTGTTGTTTTTTTATTTCCATTATAATATAGTACTAGAAATCTTGATGATGTTGGTAAAGTTTTTTTCAAAACTACAGGAGGTTGGCGAACAGAATAAGCAGAGGGCGAAGCTTCAGTAGTATACATGTATATACCAGTGAGGCATCACCTCTTTCGCGTTCCGCGAACCAACCCCTTGCATCCAGATTGCAATTTTGCTACAGACTTTTCTTGAAGGCTAAATTATTTCAATGCCTTTGAGTTTAATTTGTCTTCTGATTCAAGTTTAAACATCCTTATGTTAGAGCTAACTACTTATTGTGTTCTAATTATAAAGATATTTATCACATATACAACTCCAATGGCATTTACCTATCTCATTTATTTTTCAACTATAGCACAAAGCCTTACTACGAAATATAAATTGCTATATTTAAAATAGCTCTTATTTCAATAAACATCGAATTTTGATGAATTTCTTTCAAATTGATACCAAGTAAATTTGAGCAGTCACATTAAAATTATTAATAAGACGAAAAAAACACCTCGACGCCGGAGTCGACCTGTTTCAAAATTCTATATTTATTAAAATAAGAGCTATTTTAAATATAGTAATTTCCATCACGTATGAAGGCGTCACACTGTTCGTTAAAAAATAAATGTGATAGGGAAATGCCACGGGACTCGTTGTATATGTGATTATACATTCGCTCACCGTAAAATCATGTTTGTACGTATTGATAGTACGCTTTGGCTGAAAAGACAGCGTTTGGAATTTTACTTAATGAGACGAAAGGAATCACCAAGGCGGTAGCGCAAGTTACAGCGTGCCTTCCCGGGAAGGAGTTTCCCGGTTTGACTCAGTGGTCGAGGTGTTTTTTCATAAAAATATGTGTTAATAACATAAATATACACAATTTTGTTATCCTGTTGAATAAAATAAATTTCATACACTTTTCAATATGTGAATTTTCATTAAAAAATGTGAATTGCTTCTCTCATCTTATAATCGTTTGAGGAGTAACACGAGTCTTGCTAAATTTAAATAGAAGGACACTTTAAGCCTTGGCTTATAAGTTATTAGGCTGTTTTCATAGTTAATAATATTATAGTGTGTAGTACGAACATAGAATAATATTTATTTCAAACACAAAATTCCTTTCTCTCATATCAGCTTCATTTTCATATCATAAGATTTAATTAAATGATGATTCGTAATAATGCTTCATAACAGATGAGAGCCACCATTCTAGTAACTATATTCAAACAAAACATTCAAGTAGTCTCTACTACTCACAGCCCGTGAGCTGATTTGCGTACAATGTTCACAATAGCTAATGGCACGCAGAGCCAACTAGTCAGTAGTACTAATCTATAAGTTAGCGGAAATGGCATTGCTAAATAGACCCGCTATGTGCGCGCACACTGAGCAGCAGTATACATGTCGAACAGAATCGCATTATACCGAGGTAAGTAGAACAGTAGCAAAAGCGAGTGAGACACTTTTTCATTACACATTTTCATTCGTCCGCATATCCATCAATGCACATAAAAAGCGCTACTTTCTACAAATTTAGTGTGTCAACGTTTTTGATTAACCCAGTGCTATCTTTTCACCTTAATTCGCTTTTGCACTCAATATTTCGTAGTAGGTATGTTTTACTAAAGTAGCGACATTTCCTGTCTGTATCACGGGTACTTGAAGTTTTGTGCGTGTGCCTTCGTCTAAACGATTTTTTATTTTAATGTCCTCGGTACACGTCATAAGTAGTGAGCAAAGTATTTACTGCTTATTTCGATAATAGTGAATGTTCCGTGCGTCTTTAATTCATTCTTAGGGTACTTGTACTGCTTATTTTAGGCTGCATGACAATGAAGAAATTAAAGTTTAGAGTGGTAGCTTTAGAAGTGTTTCTTATGTCGTACAGATAAATCTGAGCCTACCACGTGTCCAGCAACAAATCGTATATTGAAAAATATGAATGTAGTATATATTACACTTGGCGCCAATGTAAAAAGATTAAAAGTATATAATCATACTTCATCATCAGGATTTAAGGTCAATAAGTTGGATAAAAGTAGTAGCATTTAAGGGACTCTGAAAAATCGGTCGGCTTAGTACCACATAAAGAGCTGCGATCACCAGTTTTTTCCCGTGGCTAAAATTATTAAATTTCCAGTATCCAAAAGTAAACAAAATAAAAGTATATGTGAAGTTGTTATATGCTGTAGTGCAAGATCTACAAGTCAACTTTTGATACCGGAGAATGATCTTTGCTTTTCTGTATGGGTACTGAAATGTAGAAACGATTGTACTATAAAAGAAATGTACAACAGTGTGACTAGCTGTGTCAATTTAACAGGTGACTCAAGGTCAAAATCACTGCTAAAAACAAGTAGTAATTCAGTCGCCCACAAATCCAAGTACCGTGCTATTTGTCTTAGCGGATATAAACAAATTTTGAGTTGTTTTCTAAATTTAGAGGCGACAATATCTGGCAAAAATATATTTTTCACATAAAACGTGTCAGCATGTATACCAACTTTACCTATGAATATAGTATTATTAATGCTGTTGCTTCACGGCTTCATGCGTAACCTAAGAAAATGTGTATTGTGCCACGAGGTGAAGTTTAAAGATTACTTTACACCTCCATGTGAGAGACATAATTACTGGGCCGCTTGTGGCTTCACTAAGCTTACTTATGTGTGATTCTTCAGAACCATGAAACTGCGATGCGACAGTGCCTCTTCTATTACAGTGCCAATTGATAGTAACAATCGTGAAATGACTATAATTTAAGCATAAATAATAAGACAGAGTCCAAATAGAGATGCCGTAAACTAGGCTGGCTGCCTGCAAAAGGAGCCGTGACAATAATGTTATTCAAGAAATACAAAAAAAAGGAATATGTGTCTCTTGCAACAGAATCACAGCTATAAAATCACAATTGTGCAGACTGGTGGTTAAGCTGGGAAAGTGCTTGTGGTGTGCCCCACTAACCTTAGAAAAGGTCTTTTTACTGTCGATGCCGTCGATAAATTTGATGTAAACGCTATCAGTTTATCTGGCCGTGAAGAATTCTGTAGCCCCTCCATTTCCATCTTTCAGCATCCCACACAATGTAACAAAGAAAAGATTTAAAGATTTGAGACGTCTTACATAGATGTCAAGGCAGGTGACGAGTACAGTATTCCTGAACTTTCAGACCATCACTCTACAGTGCCATTTTGTATCCTACCGAGCCAAAAATCCAGTCCACCAGAGTGCCGCTTGCATCCAGGGTAGTTCTTGATGGTAAGTCTCTTTAAAAACAAAATTAATAACTGTTTTTTTTGTACTTATACATATTCAACTATGATTTGCATTTTTTATATACAGATCTAATGTTTTGACTCAAAGAGAAACCCTGACTTACCAATCTAATGTCTTTCATCGTTAACACTTTTGATGGATTCTATACGAATTATTCGTACGCTGCTTATCATGCAATTCAAAATGTGACCCAACGAAAACTCCTTTCAATTAGTGGCTTCCTTCCTCTTTTACATACTAAATTGATTTCAATAATTTCTATCACTTCAGTCAGGTCATTTATTTTTTCATATGTCCAAGTTTATTTAATGTTAACATGAATAATAAGTTTTTGTGTATTGCAAGCTGTCCTGAATCAGTCTAAAACCATACACAAAAGTAAATATTTTTATTTTATTTTAAAGTGTACCTCTCCCCCCTTTAAAGTTTTTAAAAATATTTTTCTTATAACTTATTTCTATTTAGTGCCATCGAATTCGTGATTGCTACCATGGACATTTAAATTTTTTTTCAAAATTTATATTAAAAACCGCCTCTGCGATCCTAAACACCCAAAATTAAAAAATGATGAATAGAGACAATGGGTATAAAAATTCTTGTGATAAATTAAATTATAGTTTTAGGGAAAAAATTTAGCGAGAGTATAGTTAATGTAAAATTAACTTTTTGAGTGTGGCATGGTTTTTAATAAAGCATTGTTTTAAATAAGCATAAAGTTTTGTTTTTGGATTGAGATGATGTTCCAAAGCTTAAGTTCAACGCGAATATAGTTAAAATTTTTTTTTGATGTAGGGATGTGGTATAATTTAAATAGCCTCTTGCGCGGTTGCAGAAAAGTTACCTTTTACTTGTCAGTACTCAAGAAATACTTGATAAATCAATACCAAAAAATATACAGATGTTTCTTAAACTTACTAGTTTCTTACAGTTTCTGTCACATATTTATAAGGTATGTGATTTTTTAAAAATAATCTAACTTACAAATCAAAACTTTTATCGATAAAAGTGTGTTGCTAATTTTCCGAAATCAGAAATTTTTCAAACTTTATTCTGCATTCGCCTTTAAAAAAGACGCAAACAAAATTGTAGATTAAAATTTTATTTTACAGAAATAATTTAAGAAGCAATTCAGTAATAAAGATTTGTCTCGTCCTACGCTGCAGCACGTATTTTGGTCCACCTATTTTTACAAAATCACGAATAACTCAAAAAAATGAACGTTAAATTTTAGGCCCTGAAGTGCTAATCTGTTTCACAAGCTTTAATGCTTTGTGTCGTTTTTTTACAGAAACTTGCCTTAAAGTTTTTACTTTTAACACAAAACATAAAAAATCATGCATTCCCCGTTATTTTCCATAGTTGATAAATTTTCTCACTTAAAAAAAAAAAAAGTTTATGGCAAGTTTCCGTAAAAATCAACACATTACATTAAAGCTTGTGAAATTCTGCACAAAGTAGCACTGCAGGGATCCAAAGTTATCGTTCATTTTTTTAAGTTATTGATGATTTCGTAAAAAAAAAATTGACCAAAAAATGTGCTGCAGCGTAGCACGGAACAAAACTTTTTCACTTAATTACTTTTTAAATTTTTTCTGTACTATATTTTAATTTTAAATTTCGTCCGCACCTTAAAAGGCGAATGAATTATGTAGTATTTAATAATTTCTGATTTCCGAAAATTTGCAACACACATTTATCGATTAAAGTTTTGATTTGTAGTTTAGATTTTTTTGAGAAGAACAACATACCTTATCAATATGTGAAAAAAGACTGTAATATAATATATAAGCTAAGAAATATCTACAACTTTTTTTTGTTTTAATTTATTCAGTTTTCTTTAAGTACTGACAGTTTAAAGGTTACTTTGTCATAAGCGCCCTTTTAGAATGGACCTCTGTGCAGGCTGACGAGCAATAAAGTATCAATATATATTAAAATAAAAACCATAATAATTTTTGTTAGGGCCGTAGGGTAGCATGTGGGGCAGTATGTGGAGGGTACCTCAAAAAATCTGGGGTGACGGCGTCTTACTGTGTTGGAAAAAGTGTCTTTTTTGGACAAAAATCGATTTGAAAGCGAGATTTCAAGTAATTTGGAAATGAAAAATATAGTCATGCTCGTGAGATCATATGCTTCAAGAGTCCACTGCAAAATTTGTAAAACTAAGAAACATAACCTCAAAAAAAATTGATTGTCACGAAATTTGTAGAAAAACTCTCTTAGCTGTTAAAAAAAATTATAAGGCTGAATTTTAAGTTGCTTTTAAGTCAATCGAAAAAAAAAAATTACCAAGTGATTAAGTAAACTGAAATTTTTTAATAAAATAAGCCGATAATTTTCCAATAATTTATTAAATTCAGTGAAAAAAAACGAGATGTATAGAATAAAAATCGATTCGAACGTGTGTTTCAAAGTATTTATAAAATAAAAAATATAGTCATGCTCGTGAGATTATAAGCAACAAGAATCCACTGCATAATTCTTGAAACTAAGGAACATAACTTCAAAAAAAATTCATCGTTACAAAATTTGTAAAAAACTCTTCTAGATGTTAAAAAAATTATTTAGCTTTATTTTAAGTTACTTTCAAGTGACTTACAAGCAAAATTACCAAATTATTAAGTAAACTGAAATTTTTTGGATAAAACTTAACCTATGAAACCAAATAATTTTTTTAATTTGGTGAAAAAAACAAAATGTATAGAATAAAAATCGTTTCAAAAGCGAGTTTCCTAGTAATTAGAAAACAAAAAATATAGCCACACTCGTGAGATCATATGCTGTAAGAATCCACTGTGAAATTTATAAAACTGAGAAATATAACCTTCAAAAAAACTTATTGTCACAAAATTTGTAGAAAAACTCTCTTGGATGTTGAAAAAAAGTATTAAGCTGCATTTAAAGTTGCATTTAAGTGACTCGCAAGCAAAATTACTGAGTGATTAAGTGTGCTAAAATTTTTTGAATGAAACTTAACCTATGAATTCAAATAATATCTTTAATTCAGTGAAAAAAACGAGATGCATGGAATAAAAATCGATTCGAAAACGTGTTTCCAAGTAATTCAAGAACAATAAATATAGTAATGCTCGTGAAATCATATGCTACAAGAATCCACTGCGGAATTTGTAAAACTGATAAACATAACCTCAGGAAATGTTTATTTTCACAAAATTTGCAAATTAATTAAGATGGACAAAAATTACCAAGCTGTATTCTTAGTTGCTTTTCAGTAAGTGCCTACAGTATCTTATTCTAATAAAACTCCTACATGAATGAAAAATAATTAAATTTTATTATTGCGATATGTATTTTCCACCAATACTTTTGGTAACTAAGTAACATGGAAAAATGACAAAGTGCCCGTTGATGTTTAACAAAATAAATAAAATTATAAATAGAAATTATCAAATACTTTTGGTAGAGAGTCTTAGTGTTTTCATGCAGATAAGAACAGCTGTAAAGGCAGATATTTTTACATAGTCTGTCTAAATTACTCGGAAACTCGCTTTCGAATCGATTTTTATTGTATACATCCCGTTTTTTTCACTGAATTAAAAAAAGTATTTGATTTTATAGGTTACGTTTTATTTAAATAATTTCAGTTCATTTAATCATTTGGTAATTTTGCTTGCGAGTGACTTAAAAGCAACTTATAATGAAGCTCAATAATTTTTTTCAACATCTAAGGGAGCTCATCTACAAATTTTGTGACAATGCATTTTTTTTGAGGTTACATTCCTCAGTTTTACAAATTCCGCAGTGGATTCTTGTAGCATATGATCTAACGAGCATGACTATATGTTTTATTTTTGAATGACTTGGAAACTCGCTTTCGAATCAATTTCTGTCCAAAAAAACCACTTTTCCAAACAGTGCGGCAAGGAAGAGTAAGAGTACGTTTGAAAACTACACGATAGTTGCGTTATTAAATAAAGGATACAAAATATTAGAAATCATAATTGCTGGAAGAGTAAAAGAATCGCTAGCTTTAAAGCGAAAAGAAGAAAAAGCTACCATATTTTTGTAGTAATAATTTTAATTTAAAATGAACTATAGCCCAAAAGAAATAAATTATATGCTGTCTTTACAGACGTAAAACAGCATTTGATACAATAAAGAGATAACTTCTGGATGAAATTAGACAGAATATGGTTAGGTATAGAAAAAATAGAAATTCACTGTTTTAAATGTATTCACAACATTGTGTCACGTGCAGAGCATTCTGAACACACAAAGGAGATGCTAAAAGACTTTGATAAATATCGTACAAAAAATAGTTTGAAAAAATAAAAAAAACCTTAATTTTAAGGAATAAAGAAGGGAAAAAAAAAGATCAGTTGATATATTAACAGAAAGTATTTTAAGTTTCAAACAAGTAATAGGACCTAGAAGTGTAGTTCTTAAAAATAATTTCTTTTCACGGCACAGGAAAAAAAACATTTCGTAGAATACAAAGGGCTGTCAACGCAGTTTTGGGCTTAAGAAAAAAAGAAAGTACACATATTGAGTCAAAGATTTTTTCTAAGGGTTTTAATGATAAAAAAAGGTTGCTTATACGGTGCGAAAACTTGGTAGTGGAAAAAAATGCAAACTAATTGAAAAAAATAATGTGGGGTTTAAAATTAAGCACACCAGGATATATATGTAAACTGGTGGCAAAAATGTTGGCATAAAGTAGACATAAGAAAATGGTCGGATAATTACTTTTCGCAGGGCTTAAAAATATATATGAGCAGGTAGCCACAGGTATGCTTAATAACAGAATTAATAAGCATTATCAATAAAATCCTACAAAATGGGGCAGAGTAGCTAAAGTGAGATATAAAAACTTATGAGATAGAGTAGGAATAGGACTTATAAAAAGGGCAAGTGAAAAGAATGAGCTTGAAAAATTAAAACAGAATTTTACAAGGGGTAAGAAGACTTTTATTAATCAGAAAACGGAAAAAACCAGGAGAGTAATTGAACAATATTGTAAAGAAACAAAAGACAAACCGGAAAGAGATAAATATTAGGAAAGGAAAAACTTAAATCTGTGAACTCATTTTTTATATTGAATATTTTAGTTCGGATTCGAAGGCAATTTTGTTGTGTCCATTTTGGTTATCTACGTGTGTATCTATCCCTTCCAAATACCTTTGCAGTAATTCCGAGTCCCTTCTCATTGTACTATGCCACCGTCTCTCTGTGGTCCCGGAAGCATCTCCCGCATCTGAGTCATCCCCTTCCTCTCTACTTTCGTAACCACATAGTACCTCTACATATGATTCCGAGGCCCCGTTGTCTTGTACTATTTTACTGTCATCCTTTTTTTTTACCTTTGTTCCTCAACGTGACTGTTTTCATGCCTCTAAAGATCTTTTCTACTAAGCTCCTGGTCTTTCTATTCGTCTTACCTAATTATTGTACCGCCTCAGGGTCGTGACAAAATTTTAACCATACCTTGTCATCCGTTATGACTTCCGCATTTTTCCACCTTTCGCCCTCCATTGCCGTAACTTGCTCAATTAAATTTTTTTCTCCCTGCATTTTTTTTTTTTATTTATTTATTTTATGCTTCACTTCGATGGGAAGACAATTTACAAATTTTACTGGAACCTAGATTTTCTCCCTTTTTCTTATCCTTTGTCCTTTTGCTTTACTTTTTCTTTTATTATTGTTATTATTATTATCATCATTTTTGTTTTTCTACCTTGCCTGGACTGTTGCTACGATCAGGACTATAATCAGTATCCCGGTGGCCACGTTGATCCTTTTTATCAAAAATATTTGTTTTCGATGGTGCGTAGCGTGGCATAGTCTCGTCCCCTTGTTCTCCCCTATCGCGTTGCGCATTCATCTTCCCTTTTCAACGTCACTCTGCATTTCCACCTTGCTTGCCTGCTTGCACTTAGAAATGCATTTGATTCCTCGATCAGCTAATTCCAATCCACGTACTATATCATTTTCCAGGTTGACGTGACTGATTGTACCGGACCTGAATTTTCTACTAATATTCCAAGATTTCTTTCAATAAATTCTGTTTCTCCCGGTTGTTATGTCACCGGCATGGCCCCAGCCCTAGAGCATAAGATATGCGTTTTTCTTTACAACCCTTGCCTCTTTCTGTACTTCTGCTTATTGGTCGTCTTCCTAATATACTTACACTTACATATACTCTGTGTTTTTTTTTCATTTTTTTCTCTACTATTTGTATACTTTTGAATGTGTACTTATCTCTTAAGCCGTCTGTAGGCCACGCTTACGAGAAAAGTGCACACACAATTTATTATGTCGTTTATTAATTTTTATAGCTGACCTCTCTTTGACTAATTTACCAAAAAATTTTGTTTTCTTCGCCAGCCGTTCGAAGGCCACTCTTGCGACATTACGTGCTCTTTTACTTGGTTCATTGTCATTTTATTTGCTCGCTCCCTTATTTAAATTGTCTACCGTCCAACCCATTGTTGATTTCTTTTATATCCGATGATTGGGTTTTTATAACTCAAGCTTTCGTAATTTTATCTACATGTGTTACCCTCATCTCGTTACTATTTTTTAACTTTATATTATGGTTTTTGTAATATATTCCCACAATTTCATAGGGGCCTTCGTACTGTGCTTCATACTTCTTTCTTGGCTCCTGTAGAAGATATACCGCCTCTTCTTCTGAAAAAAATTTTGTGTTGCCCTTTTATTATTAATACTTAGATCTATACTTCGCCTGCACTTGATTCATGGCTGCGATCGTTCTTAATCGCGTCAGTTTTTATTAAATCGTCTAAGTATTCGTCATAAGTTTGTTCGTTTGTTGTTTACTTGAAGCTTGACGGAATTCTGGTTGAGTAGCCCAGTAATACCTCTTGAGTTGCCATACCCGTAGCTGCACGTCCCCAGATGTTTGTCCATATAGTCGTCTTTATTTGCGTATGACTTTAGATACTCCGTTAAAGTGTGGTGCATTCGTTCTATTGCATCATTACTTTGTGGGTGAAAATCTGTAGTGCCTATTTTGTCTATTTTGAATTCTCTTGCGAATTCCTCCAATAATTTGTTTTGAATGTGTGCGCCTCTATCGGACAAAATTTTTCCTGGTGTGCCAAAGTATGCTATCACTTTGTCTAAAAAAGCATTAGCTGTTTCTAAAGCAGTCGCTCTCTTTACTGGTACCAAAATTATATGCTTTGTAAGCTAATCTTGGATCGACAATATGTTAATGTTGTCGTGTGCAGATTGTTAGTTGATCGAGCCATAAAAATCGATCGATATTTTTCAAACGGTTTCTTGGCATATCTGTTATAATAAGTGCCTGCTTTGTTTCATGCCAACATGCTTCTTCGATTGGCATGATTGACAACACAACACAAACTGACGCACATCCGGTCGAGTGTTCCTCCATTCATAATCCTTCGCAACTTTATTGTACGTTTGGTTCATGCCCCTGTGGCCTCCCATGGATGATTCGTGATATTCTTTTAGCACCTCGAACTGCTGTTCCGCTGGTGGTACTATTGAGTTATTTACATATAACACCGCTGATACATTTACATTTTTCAATATATTTTCGAACTGTTCCGCGAGGTAATCCCACTATGCTGCGCTTAATATCGAAAGGTCTTGTATAATACCCGCTGACTCTGTGTTGTTAGACCTTATGATTTGTTTCAGAGACGATATGCATTTCTTGATATCCGATTTCAATCCTGTACTGTCAAAGTGCTTTTTCACGTATAATTACATCTCTGACACTTTTCTTACTTTTGATAGAGTAACGTCTCCAACCCTTTTATCCTCCTTAGGTATCGTTGCTGGGTTAATATCTCTCCCGAAGCGCATCTATGATTTCTGTGTCCAGTGTGTTTTCGATTATTGTATATAATGCGATGTTTTTGAGGTATCTGAACGGGTGTTCATCTATTTTTATAAGTCATCAAATGGCGGTATGTCTTTACTCTTTTCTGGCTTCCATGGCGGTCTTTGTATTGGTAGCCGCGTCTTGCACGCTCTGTACCTGTCTAGATCAGGTATGGTTGTGCTAACCTCGTCGTAATACGCAGTGTCATGACCACTATGTCCTTCTATATTATTACTAGGCGAATCTTCGCTGTTCTCCTCTTTATCTTTTTTCATTTCGACGATCTTATCGTCTATCTGATTGCCAGGTATCTCCGATTTTTCTGGCTCCGCTATTAAACTTCGCTCATCCGGTGGTTCCGGTAGGGGTGGCGGAAGATTGCATTTTTCTGGGACTTTTTTCTCCCTTGATTGAAAATCTGATGCCTCGCTCGTCTCGTGATCGGTATTGTTCTTTTCGGTTGTTTTTTCTTAGATCTCCCCTTTTGTTCTCTGCCTCGTATTTAAAAACCTGTTTTCCTTTCTTTATCTCAGTATTGCAATTCTTGCATCCCGAACTACTCTATCCTCATTCGTACTCTCATACAATTTGTTTATTGGCTTATAGCGTTTTTGCCGCTTGTCGCAGAGCGCTTTATAATGTTCCGGCTCATACAGCATGTGCTCGTATTCTGCCCCTTCCATCCCCGTGTAATGTTGACACATTGACGGTCCATCCCCATACATATAGTTCACGCAGATGTTCTTTTTGAATTTCTAGGAAAAAACAAAAACATACTCCCCATCCCCTGACTTGTAGTTTTGTCTTAAAATCTTCCTAGTGTTTTCTGGATCGATGCAGTCATCAACGTGTTTTAAATGCAGCAAGAATTGTCTTGACTGTTTTGCTGTCAAATCTAAATCAAACAACATCATTAGGCCGTAAAACAAGCAGTTACCATCGCCTCTAACATCTACTATCTGCCACTCTGTCCAAGGCTCTGCTCAATTTCCATCTGATCCACGCTTATGCTCGTTTGAAATGTATGTGCTCTTTTCTTCTAGATCGTCATTGCTAAAATCAACTGATACCATAAGGGTTCTCTCACGATTTTAAGATAGTCTTTCTCCTTGATCATAGCACGAAGAGTTGGCTGCCTCGCTGTTGGCCTTACTCCCATTTTTCTCTTTCTCATTCTTGTTCTCCGTTCTCACATCCTCTTTATTTGCTTTTTTATCCTGTTCCTTGGGTTGGTAATCATCATTGCCTGCGTCACTACCACTATCCCCTACTTCCCATACATCAATCCTGACTCCTGGTCTGTCACCCACCTTTCTGCTCCTCATGTCGATGAAAACTTTTGTTTTAACTTTATCACCCTCACCCTCCAGAACGCCAGCAAAATAATTCGATGCTTTTGGGCTTTTTTGTTACTCGATCTTGGTTATTTGATCCCCTAGAGCACTACAACTTCTTGAATGTCTACCTTCATTGTTCTCTTCATCTATTCTGTATTCGGGCCCTTCCTAATGTAGATCTACTATATTCAAGTATTCGTATTCGACTCCTTCTGACTGCACCTCATCGTTGACTGCTATTGTCTCCTTGCTCTGCGTGGTCGTTTTTGGAGTGGTGAAAAATTTTGGTCTTAGTCTGTTTAGTGTGTCTCGATGCCTTTGTCTTTTCTTTCTCTGCTTAAGTCTTGTTTGTTGTGCTATTACTTTGTAGGGTACACTGGTTCTTTATACTCCTTTTATCCATCCCTTTATTTTTTTAATGGCTCCTAATGTTTCGTTCTTTGGCCCTTGCGTTAAGATTTCCTCTTCCACTTGTTAATTTTTGTCCGTTATTTCTTTTTCCTCTAAACACTTTCCATCCTTATGTTTTTTCGTCTGACAAACCTGAATTATATTCATTATTTCCTTCTTTAACTTACCGTCCACTCGCACTCTTGCTTTTGTTCTAATCTTAAATATACGAGCTGGTGGACCGTAACTCATTAACCCTCTTCTTGCTCTTGTTTATCTGCCATTTGATACAGCTCTGCACGCGGTAGTCCCGGGTTCTTTTCGCCTTCTCTCATAAATGAATTTCTCGAAAGGGCGTCCGGTGCGTTGTTTAGGGTACCTGGACGGTATACGATATCGAAATCATACCCTCGTAACTCTGCTTTCAGCCTATTAAAACGAATGTTTGGCTTTTTGGACGAGTGAAAATGCTTCACTGTTTCGTGGTCTGTCATCACCGTGAACTTTTTACTGTATAAATAAGGTCTATACTGCTCTTTTGCAAACACTACCGCTAGCAGTTCTTTATCGTAAGTTGGATACCTGAGTTCGCTACCTTTAAGGCATCGTGATGCGTATCCTTATGGCCTGTTTTTACCTATTTCTCCCTTACTGAGACCTGCGCCGATAGCATAGTCTGACGCGTCAGTCGTAACGATAAAAGGTTTACTTAAGTTAGGTGCTATCAACACGGGTTCCGAGCATAAAGCGTCGACTAGTGTCTTAAAGGCTTCCTCTTGTTCTTCATCTCACTTGAATCCCGTGTCTTTTTTTGTTAGCTTTGATAATGGTCGCGCTTTCTTCGCCTAATCTTTTATGAATTTCCTGTAATACCCGGCAAATCCCAGAATCTGCTTTATCTATTTTTCATTCGTCAGTCTAGGGTATTTTCTTGCCGCCTGATCTGTTTTGGGTCCGTCTTTACTTTACCATTTCCAACCAAATGACCAAGTACTTTTGCTTCTCTCTTGAGGAATTAGCATTTCTTTGATTCTATGGTCATTTCTTCCATATTGCTAGTGGCCTTCAGGTCCTAAGAACGCTGTTTTGTGTGCGTCCTCTTCCCGAATTTTAATTTGGTGAAAGCCACTCTTTAAGTCGACTACTGTGATGTAGTTAGCAGCCGCTTTGAAAGGGTAGTGGGTAACAGCGTCCCACTTTTACACCGTTCAGCTGCTTAAAATCCGTGACCAATCGCCACCTTTTCTCGCCATTCAGTCCCGGTAGTTTTGGCACTATCTATGTATTTGAATTATACGGAGAGGCTGACGATTCTATCACATCCAAATCTATTAATTTTTGGATTTCTCTTCTGATGTTCTCTTATACAGCCTGTGAGTATCTATATCTTCTGACCACAACTGACTCAATTCTTGTAGTCTCAATTTCGTGTTCTACTAAATTCGTTGTTTTTAACGGCTCCCCATCCAAAGCGAACACGAACGGATTAACCACTATCAATATTCTTACGTGCTGTAGTTCTTCGTAACAGCCCTCGGTATTCACTAACATTAACATTTTCTCAATCCTTTGCTCAATACTTTTAGCCACTTTAATATCATCTTCTTTTTCTGCATATGTGTCGATTTCTCTCTATTCATTAACACTCTTGTATTTCAGCTTGTACTATTTTTTTCCTACTTCTTCGTCGTATTCGTTTTCTTTTAGCAAGCCTACAAATTCACTTTCCTTCCTGGCACCGTTCCCCACGTTGCCTACCCTTTTTACTTCTTTTGCTGTGTCGCACTCTATAAGGTCAACCTCCGGTACTGTAACTTTCCTTGCTTTGTTTGAAATTTCACACATTCCGCATACATTTTACCCTCTGCATTAGTGCCATAAAAGTTTCCAAAATGTACGTATTCTCCTAAGTCTTGAAGAGGTACGTATCCACCTTGTATGTTTTTATATTCTTCCTTGATCCTCGCATAAGTAACCTGCTATCTTGAAATATTCAGCGGTATTTCTACACCACCTAGGTTCAATTTATTTTCTTCTGCACTAATTTCACCATTGTGCTTTTTAAAAATGTCCCACCCGAAGATTTCATCTACTTTAATCGGAAAATTCCACAGGACTATACGGAAGGTGCACTTCATTCCGTAGATCATTGCGTCTACCATGCCCTTCGTTTCACGTTCTCCATGAGTTACTCCAGTTATTTTTACCCTTTACCTTTTCATCTAATAACGCATTTTCATTTATATAATATTCCTTTAGCAGCGAGATTTTAGCCCCTGTATCTGCATAGAAGGCCGATTTTTTTGGTCGGAAATCAGCACTATGTAGTATTACTGTCGGCGGTCTGCGCCCCACCGCTGCGTAGTCTATTAGCACTGTAGGTACATCCTTCGTTTTCTTTTTTTTTGACGACTTCTTATTATCTTTCTTTATTGCCTGCGCATTTGTATCGACTTGCTCTTAAGCCGTGTTTTTGTTCTTGCTTTTCCCCTTTTCCCATCCCTCCGACTAAATTAGTTTTTTCTCTTTCGCGCCCATTTTCCGCCTTTCTTTGATTATATATTCATCATTTATTTCTTAATTTCTACTACCATACATTGCCGCTTTTTCCTGATGCTCGATGTTAGGGGATTACTCCGAGCATCGTTCTAAAAATTCTGTCCCTGTGTACGAGGCAGCCTATCTTGTATCGGTTCAGCCGCCCTCGTCTCCTGTGCACTTTCCGTGCACTCCCATTCGTCACGCTCATTATTTTCCCAGTTGTAATTACTTAGGATGTTACTCCTACTATTGTCCCTTTGTCTGTAATTTCTGTTATTCGGCCCGTTATATCCGTTATTGTTATTTCCTCAATAAGCATATCCCCTTCCAAAATCCCTCCCATATCTGCCGTAATTATAATGGTTTTTTGGATAATCCATTCTACGAGCCTTACTTCTAAACCTATAATCCCCGGATCCCTTTCCGCCCTAATTTTCAGTTACGTAGCCCCTGTTGTTATATTTTCTGGTAGCCATTGGGGCATATGCTCTTCTTCCGTCCCATCCGTCACTTTCATTTTGGTGCCGCTTACTGTAAGGCCCTTTGGTCTCCTCGCCACGACTTTTTTTTACAAGCTACCATTCTACTGTGCGCCCATTTCTGCCACAGTATCCGCATCCTCTAGGCTCACTCTCCCTTCTCGCATTTCTATCTATACTTGACCGAGGTGGCTTCATACTTACCATATCTTTGAATTTTAATGCTACTGTGATAGCGTTGGTTGGCGCCCACGCCGCTGGCCTATACTGCGAAATTTCGTGATTATAAGGGGGCTTGAGTCCTAATACACTGAGAGAATATTGGGGCATGCGCAGCACAAGTGGTAGGGCAGCCGTTGCCTAACACATACTGAAGCAGAAGACGCGTCAGACTAGTGGGGTAGCTGAACTGGACTTGAGCAGACGCTGCACAATTCTCGCGGTGAGCACGTTGGGCCAGACGTATGGTGCAACAGTGACACATGATTGGGTCATGGGATATTTTTATATTTAAGAAGCATGAGTCCTTGCTCACTGGACTATTCGTCAATAAGGCTATAGTTTATGAAGCTGCTCTTAATGTTGATCTTAAATTTTATCTTATTTTGATTATTTATATTGCAATTAGTGCATTAAATAGTTGATATTGCATAAGTAATGTACAAAAATGAGTAAAAAGTTGATAAAGTAATGCAAATATTACCTGAGTATGGTAGTAATTACTAGTTTTCTAGTCTTCTTGATATTTGCTGTACTCAGCATACCATAAAAAACCTTGCATATTAACTCAACAAATATATAAAAAATTCAGAATAAACATCTATGCACCTCACATCATGCTTGTTAAATTAAATTAATAAATAAATTGTTTGTAAGTAATTTATTTTGACAGGAATTATGTTATGACTTAAAAAACATGATATTAATCTATTGTAACAGTAATTAAATTATTACAATATTATACACATACATTACAAAAAAAACGTAAACTATCACGGTGACAAATTTTGGTCTTTGCAGGGAGTGATGACAGTAGCTACAGTTAATGTGGATGTAATATTTTACAGACAAGTTGACAAAAAGTTTTAAAGTGCTCAATCAACTTGTGGTGTCCGGACAAGAAGGCACAATGGAATGTTTAGGCTGCCAACACATTTTCTTAAGACCATCCACAACCTCACAAATCACCGCATAAGCCAGTTTTGGGCATCTGCATGTGCATTAGGGTGGTCGTTAGCATTTTTTTTTCGACTTTTTAATGAGTGCCGGGCAGAAATCGCTTCTATAGGCCGAAAAACTCGTGCGCAA
>JAPYYV010000368.1:0-43747 GCA_030522625.1 Copidosoma aretas
GGGAGAGCGCGGGGGCGGCGGAAAAAGCAAAAAAACGCGAGCGTAGGGGGCACGCGCGCGAGGGGGGGGGGGGGGGGGGGAGAAGGTACCGTTCCGCGAGAGCACATCCTTCGGGCGATTATTATACGGCAGCGGTGGCGATCGGTTAACGATCTCTGCCGCCGCCGCTGCGGGATGCGATAGGGGTGGTTGGGCCTGTATATATATATATATATACGTACGGTTCGCATGGGTGTACGAAGACGGCGAGGGGAGAGAGAAGGACCCGATGAAATGGGTTAATCGCGCGAGCGGCGAGAATTTTTTCCACGCGCGGACTCTCGGGGGGGATCGGGGTCCAGCGGAAACAACGATCGCGATCTCGGGGAAATTACAAATTGCCGGCCGCAGCTGTATGTAATGCGAGCGGGGGGAGCTGATTGTGCGTGTGTGCCGCGACGAGGTTGGGTTCGATTGGCTTTCCCATTTGTTCATCTTGCCGCCTTTTAAAACTGCGGGATGCTCGATTGGACGTTTTTGTGACAGGGGTAAGGATTTTCTCCACCACCGCCTCTATAGCGTGCGAATGTGCTGCTGCAACTGTTCTTTTCCAACGCAAGGTAGTAAAAATCATTGTTACGAACCGCGTATAATCATAGTGTACATTGCGAACCATCGATAATTATTTTTCACCAGTGCCATCGCGGGCCAATTTAAATTTGAGTGGATTCAAGATTTACCTCGACGGGGAAGAAGAAAACGTGCATCGCGACTTTCCACGGGGGGCCCCGCAGCAGCGCAGAACGAGCCTCGGGAACAGCCCCGATACCAACAGGAACACCGAAATAGCCGCCTCCGACGGACGGACGGACGGACGGACGGAGAGCGAAACTAGAGCACACGTGCGGGTCTATATCGTTATATGCCTTTTCTACTATTAATACGGGGATGAGGGAGAAAAAAACGAAAAAAAAGACAGCAGCAGCACTTTACACCATAAAACCCATCTTCGGTGCACGATGCGCGTCGACTCCCCCGAAAACTCACCAGGTTTGCGAGCCCGAGCCGCACTGTGCATCCTGGCGGCTGAGCGCCGGCTCTTTTAAAAGGTTCGCTGCACCAGCTAGCGTCCACCCCCCCCCCCCTCTCCAGCATCTGTAGCAGCAGAGTGTCATTCCAAAGTTCTCGCTCCCGAGGCGGGGGGGGGGGGGAGGGGGCAACACGCGTGCCCCACCCCGCGGCCACAAAAAATACAAGTACCGAGAGAGCCAACGGCAAAATGCATTAAAATTAAATCCGGACGTTACGCCGCTGCTTCTGGCGCTCTCCTCCTCTGACTTCTTCGTCTTCTTCTTGGTAATAGTTATCGGGAGGGCTCGGGCGAAATCCCTTCGCGACGCTCTCTTTTGGCTTTCCGGTGCGACTCTTGCAGGTTCTTCGTACAACGCGTAGGGGAGGAAGAGGGGCTATACTGCTGCTGTGTGGTGTGCTCTGTATAGTATTAGGTACTCTGCTCCGTTGACACGTAATCGCGCGTATATTTTATTGTTATTATTATTATTATTATTATTATGGCGCGATTCTGGGGATTTACGCTGCTGCTGTCGTATAGGTTGAATATATTATAACGGTGGTACGTCTCCCCCCTTTTTCTTTTTTTCTTTCGGCATCCCGTGTTCTGTTGACAATTTCACGGATGGGAAGGGAACGCGAGATTAAATTACCCTGATGGGGGGGATCGAGTTGAGTCTCGAGCGTTTACAACCCAAAGAGTCGCTCTCCATTACTTGGAGATCATTAAATGTTATTGTTCGCGCGTGCAATGAACTCGGGATTCCAGAGGACACGTAATTTTTGATGAATCCACCTAGCCAAAATGTTTTCCAGGATAAATGTCGTCATTTCGCGCGAAACCGCGAGTTTAGATTAATTGGCCTTCGCACCGTATTTGAATACTCGCTTCGAGGTAAATTATAATCACCGAATAACGCGTTGCAGAGAGGTAGGCCAGAATATTTATAATCACCGCGGCACGCCCTCCTCCTTTCAACGCTGCATTAAACGCTATTGCTTCTGGCGCAAACACGGTTCAGTTTTAATCATTATCGTGGGTTGATTATACCTTTATTATATTTTTATTTTCAAATACTGCTTTAGTTTGAAAGATTCACTCGTAATGTTTAGTAAAAAAAAAAAAAAAAAAAAAAATATAAACTTTCGGTACACTTGATTTCTAAGTTTTTTTTAACAATGACAACGAAAAACAAAAATATTTCCAAGTACTAAACCACGAAAAGGCAGATAAATCGTTTTGGCGTAGGCGCGTGATAATTAATACATGGGACCGACGGATAATGATGAGGGCGCATTTGTTACAAGCGACGACTCGTGGGATGATTGCTCGATTTATAATAATAATCTGTATTTGTAATATCCTGTGTGTGTGTAGATTGGGTGTCGTGAGAAAATATCAAGTCGACGTTCAAAAGTGAACTGGCCTTATTGGGAGGAAGAAATTGCGAGATGCATTGTTGTTAGAAAAGGCCGGCTCCCTCGGTAATGGATCGCTTCGATTGCACGCGAACATTAATTCATCTCGGCTTCAATGATTGACTACTGGCTGCTCTCGGATTTTCGCGTCCGTTGCTGCGGAGCAAGGATTTACATGAGAAAATCTCCCTGTCAGTTTTGCAGTATCGAAAGCACTGCAGACGTCGGCTCGCATACCTATACGTATAAAATGGATACACACTTGCAACAAATCGATTACAAGATCTTTTTTTTCTCCTCCATGGCGATTGGGTTGGGACATGCATAAGGTATAGATTATACAGTACACCCGTGCCTACTTACAAACAGTATTTTTTTGCTTACCGTTGGGTGCAGACACCGGGACAGTGTGAGCAAATTTTATGAAAATCGTTCGACGTTTGTTTATTGATCCCGTCAGAGGATAACGTGAATGGGCTGCTCAACCTTACCTCTTTATGCACACGGGTATTACATTGTAATAAAAAATACATGCATCATTTGCATGCGAAATTTCGCGCAGAACAAATCATTTCAGTCACTGCGTGTGAAGTTGTTTGGCTAAGATTTTGAAAAATTTTGCATATACGCGTTCAGCAGCAGAATACACAAGACCACAAATATTATGGAGGAAGAAAATTGAGTACACGCGAGCCATCAGTGTTTGGTGAGCAAAATGTGTTTTCGTCATGATACTTCATTCTGTACGTACGGATGTACACACGCGTGAGTATATACAGGAATCGCGAAGTAACGTGAAATTCGCTTCTTCGCCCTTTTACTTTGTAATCGTCTCAAGTACAAAACATTTTAATGACATGCGCTTAGAAACTACTCGGTGCTTGATATAGGTATCGTAAAAATCAAGGTTAAATTTAAAAAAAGAATACCGTCATTAAATTCAGTTTTTTTTCTGTGACATCAGGTGAATATCATACATATGCGTATAATAGCAGCGTCAGTTATTTAGTTTATCTATCCCTCTCACGTAATGGGTATTTTGGACGATTTGTAATATAGTAGAAAAAAAAAAAGACAGTTTCGATGGTAACACTCGCGTGAAAACCTTGGAGTAATCGTTAAAACGATAAGAAGAACTCTGACATCCTGATACTGATAAAAAAGAAATAGAGTATGGTAGTCCAGTCAAATTCGTTAATATCTTTACAGTTTTTTGAAAAAATAAAAATATTTATACAGTGAAAGAAGGTAGGAGGCAATATGAAACTCTTGGTTTTCAAAGGATTTTGTAGAAAAAAAACAAAAAACGAAATGAATTGAAAAAGCGGGTCATTCAACGCTATTTCTGAAATTAAATTTAATATAAAAGAAAATCTATCTACAATAGTTGTAGCTAATCGAAAAAGGAATGCGTAGGTGGGGCAGTAATTATTTTTTAATATGTGAAAATGTATCGAGCCCGAGTAGAAGCTACACCAGAGTTCGGTTTCCGGCATTCTTCGCGTGTGGACTGACGACATCGATCGAATTATATTATATTATCCGATAGAAAGAATACGGTAAATTAATATCTTATGTACCGTATGTGTATTCTTGCCAACTATTAGAGCTTGAGAAATTTTGAGTGGTTAAAAACAATTATTGCTACGATTGCGACCTCGTGAGACCATTCATTTAACAGTTAATAGCTACAACTTTACAATTACTACCTCGGTATAGCCAACATTATAATATTATGTTAACAGTGAACTGCGCCCAAAAAATGTTCTATCGTGCTCCTCCCTCTCTGGCGCGATAATGTACGTTCATACTACACACACACACAGAAACACACACACTTATCCATACACTCGGAAAAGAAAGGAACAAATGAAAAAGTACGGACACGCACAGAGGCGATCGTATACAATAGCAGCAGCAGCAGCAGCAGGGCATGGCCGAAAAGGATGTGCCGGCTGGCTCTCCCTTTTTCTTTTTCATTCGGCGATGAGAATTTTAGGGCCACGAAGCACGCGACATAATATTACAGAGAGAGCCGTCGTTGATACTTACTTATACATTACTCGCAGCTCCCAGGCTCTCTGTCTTTCTTTCTCCCTTGTTTTATTGTTTCTCACACGACGACGGAAGCAGCTAGCCCGTGAATCCTTCCCCGCGCCGCCTTCGTCGTCGGCTCTCTCTCCCGGGCGCGCTCTCTGTCATACCTGCGCTCGTCATTTCCCTTTCGGCGATGCCTTTGTTTTTTCCCCCTTTTATATTCTCTCTTCTCGCAGGGAGGAGAAAGGCAAATAGGCATACTACTTATCGGAAGCGCGATGACGTCGTCGCAGGAGGATACGAGTATTTCAAACACGCACGCTCGGATTTGCATCCATCTCGTGTATTTATATTGTACACACCTTCGTGTCGCGCTTTTTCATCAGCTCTCTTGGCACGACAGTGTTGTCCATACCCGTATGGTGCGTAAGTGAGGAACGAAAATTCTATTGTCTGTTTGAAAAGAATAAATAAAAAAATAAAGGAGCAATGTAGTAAGTATTGCAAGGGCGGAGCATATCTTTTGCCCGAAAAATCGTATCGTCTGTAAAGATCTATGTACTTCCTTTAGCAATCGGGAAAAAAAATAATCACCGCGAGCCGTGCTGTTTGAAAAAGAGTTTCCGTGATTTGGTAAGATAAAAAGCATCAAGAATGAAAGGAGGGTATTGAAAGTAATATATAAAGGAAGAGTCGGGTCAAACGATTCGCCGACGCCTCACTATTTTTAACCGCTTATCCGGTTTCGCGTTTACGCGTCAGAGTATATTACACACAGCGTGCCACAATACGATCTTTGGAAATAATATATAGATGATGAGTGCGCCCCAATTCCGTCATTGACTCTGATCCGAGCTGGCACGCGTGTGCTATGTTGTATGTATAGTATACATTATTATAATTGTCTGATTCACACCGGCTCGCCGGCTTCCCCGTTATTGAACGGATGCGCGTCGGTGAAGATTCCCTGCGTATATCTACAAGTGAGGGTAGTAAGTACGTGTAAACTATAGGACATTCCTTTTGTCTGTAAAGTATACAGTGCAGGCTCTTGAAGGATATTATATTATTCACTCGTTGATAATGATATGCGTGACTATTGCTGGGTATACTGCATGGAGATTAAACTTAAATATCATGAGCAATCGATTTTTGAAATTTCGTAAATATTCAAAGTTGAAAAAAAAGGAAGTTGGACGACTGGACTTTAAATGATAAAATCTGCGGTGGTCTATAACCGCAGGGGCATTGACTCAAATTTAACAAGCATCAGTTGAATGAGCCGACCCTATACTTAAGTACAGCCGACACGTTATAAAAAAATAGTGATAGGGATATAGAAAAGGTCTCGGAAAAGGTATTGTATGAAACGACTCGCAGGGGAAAACAAATTTTCCAGGGCTACGTGATGGGCAGCTGGACAATAAGCAGGCATTTTTCGACATACAAACTTGCAAGAAGTATACGAATACGTGAGCGACACGTGCGTTTGAGACTTAAATGCGTGTAAGTATAAGTACACATAGATAGACAGACGGAACAGGGTATATACATATATACAAGGAGAGCGTGCGTTGGTCTTGGCTCGTTTCCTTCGTTAAAACTTTCTTTTTTTTCTCGCACTGCTCCTGCTGCATTGTGTTATACTTGCAGGGTTCTATGCTACGTTACATACTTATATATACTGCGGGATTGCAGCTCTGTCGCTCTGTGACGATACATTACAAAGGACTCGTGTCTATTTCTCGCCACAGGACTTTCTTTTTGTGTCTCTCCCCAGCTGTTGTTGGTCTATGACCTCGTCTATGACGTCGCGCGTGAGAAAAAAACAAATTATCATTCTGTCCTGTTTGTTTTCATAGGCAACGGACTTTTTTTTCTTTTCGAGTTTGAAAGGGAAACTCTTGTGGGACAGGTGGGGAGGATTTTTAATCTGTCCCCCACAACAGCTGAACAGGTTTAGGGGGGATCTTTGACAGGTCGGAATTTGTTTTTGTAACGAAAGGCTAAGAAAGAACACAGGAAGTCAAGGTGACCATAGGTATTTTTATATTGTAGGAAAAATTGGAAATTTCGCACGAAAGATCGATGGGGAGGTTACTAATTTGTTCAGCATCCTTAACCTCGTATGACAAATATACTTGCTTATATTACAGAACGTAAATAAGAGAACGGAAACTCGTCCTAATTAGCGCCCTAATTGGTGGTACTTAAGTAGCGCCGGTTAAGTATTTTTGCGTAAGTTATCCTTGATAGCGCCACTCGAGTAGGTAGACAATTTGTTTTAAGACTCTAAATATCAAACTGTTACAAATACGGTAAACTGAATATTGATTGCAAATTAATCAACAAAACAAATATATATATACATATACAGGCAATCTTTTCGTGAAGAACGTATACAAATTATAAATATATTTTAAACGTGGGGAAGAGAGATAAGCAAGTCAAGGCGCAACACAGGATTTAGGCTCTATTCGGAAATGATGATTTCATGGTCAATTCAAATGTTGGTACCTACCCCCACCCCTACTTAACTAACCGACCGTGTGTTCGCATATGTAAACATATAGTTAATAAGCTGATCGCTGATGTGAGTGGGCAAAATTCGTGAATTTGTGCTCCAAAACGACAATCAGCTGATTAACTATGTTTACATATGCGAACACACGGTCGGTTAGTTAATAAGAGCTGACCGTAACATGATTTCCGAATAGAGCCTTAATGCGAAATCCATCCGAATTCAAAATAAACATGTACTGAATCATCACTAAACTTGAACGAAAATGTCTTTGCGTAAAATTTAACTGGCGATAAAATTCCACAAAACTCACCTCGTCGCTCATCTGTACATCGGGCGCGAAGCTCCTGGCAAAGGGTGTCACCTCACCGGCGAGCCCCACAATGTTCCCCTGGCCGAGCGAGTAGTACATGTTCCCGTTCCCAGCAAAGTCGGCACCGATGGCATTGTTGTTGTCGTTGGCAACGAGGAGCGACTTGCTGCCGCAGCTGATGAAGGACCGGGCGAAGCTGCTCTTGAACAAACCGTTCGACACCTCTTCGCCGAGGGCGAACTCGACCCTCGTCGTCGGCGCCGCTACCGCCGTGCTGATGCCGCTGTTCTTTTCCTGCTCCATGTCCGTTGTTTTCGCGCGCGTTCACGATTCAGCTGATAAAAACGTTGCAGCTGGGTGTAGGGTGAAACGATATTCGAGGGCGCTGATTTAGTTTTCGGCGTTTTCGGTTGTGGTCTGACCCACACATGTATATAGTATATGCATGCACGCGCACCCGGAAGAACAAAGTTTGTTCAACAAACAACAATCAACGCTCACGCACCCCCTGATAGCTGCTCTCACCTCACCAGCTCCGATCGAGGTACGGGCAACACGTGTAGTCCGCGCTGCTGCATTACATCCCACACATTAAAACACTCTGGCTAAAACGGTCATCGACACGATTTGAAGTAAAAAAAAAGACACATGTCACAACAACGAAGGGATAACTTATCGGAACAAACGCGCGAGGATGTACTTGTATTCTATTCGCCCTTTAAATTTTAATAGTACGGAGAAATGTCAGCTGATGCGAGTGCGAGCGCGATTTTCGGAGCTCAGTTGGAAACTGACACGTCCTTCTCGTACGAGACCACACGCCGGACTGATTGCGCCGATTTGCGCGCGTAGTACTCTGCTCGATCGGCGCCGGCGCGCGCCGCGCACGTTTTCTTTCAAATTTAAAACGTTTTCTCGATGCCAGCGACGCTGGCACCGGCTGCGGGTAACTCCGCAAGTTACATATGTATGATTCACCGGCAAATAGTTTATGCGTATCATATTTAAGGCAAATTGTCGATCCAATCCCGTTTATCGCTGGTATAATATTGCAATGAAATATAAAATACTTGTTTGAAAGTTTTGTCTAAAATACACGAGAAAACCAAGAGAAAAGTGTATCACTTATATCACCTATTAGGTATTTTTTACAAAAATAATACCTTTTAATCATCTCTTATTCAGATCCTTCATCTGTACGATACTGCAAGTAATCTAATACTCGGAGATTCATAACTGCTTTTCCTCCTTTATTTCTTCATCCGGCTGCCGTACCGTTGACATTGTCCCTGAGCTAGTGCGTAATCTGGAATATCTGGACTGGCGAGCTTACCGGGTGTCATTGGTGTGAGTTGGTGTCAAGAACCTTTCGCGCGTATTGTAGGGTGACGCCTGCTCACTCAGTGCTGAGTGCAGTGCTGAGTGCACGTTGTACTTACAGAAGGAACATCAGCCCTATTACTTCCTGTTTGGTGTAAATTGTTACAGTATATACAGGTTATACGTGTAAAAAAAGCAGGAGTGACATTATGACATGTAATAACCAACTAATTTTTTTCGAATGTCAACAAAAATTTATTTATTATTTTTTTTTTACAAATGACGTACAAAAATAAGGATTTGAATCATCGATTAACTTGAAATACAATAATTATCTACAGTTGATGGGGAAAATCAAATAGTTATAATAAAACACTTCAGTTTTAACACTTCATTGCACAAAGTTGTCACATTCAACAGGCAGTTCTTTGTTGTTTGTAGCACGTTTCCTTTTGATTTTTTAGGAATGTTAACAACAATAAATAACAATCTTTCAAAGTTGTGTCTGAGTTTTGTTCAATTACTTATACTAAATTTTACATTATTTACATTAACTCATGAATAGTATGTATTAAAAGTTATCCAATACATACTTTCGGTAAAATTTAGAAATATTTAAAACTTATGTACCCAAGTGCTCCAAAGACAACTTTTAATGCCAACAAAACGATTCTTATTTGCAATGATTTCGTTTAGATTTTATAAAAAAAATTAACGATTGAAAAAATTCATAATACTAACATGAGTTATACAACTGATTTATGAAAACTTCGATCCGATCGACAGCCCGAATTTTCCGCAGCATTGTATTTTACTTAAATCACAACACAACAGTTAAAATATAACACGATTGTTCGTTTTCGAATCTGTACGTTCTACTGACAGTAGATACCGATCATAAACTGCACATACAACAGAAAAACAACATATAAAGATTTTATACAGAAAAACATTTGTACTCAATACACTAAGGCTTTCGGATAGAGTTTTAGATGCAAACTATTGGATATTACCTATTACGAGGTGCTACGGGCGTATATTCTTTTTTTACGCGTGACGAACTATTTTTGAGCACGATAGACGGCGAGACGTCCGACATGCTACCGTATTGCGACAATTTTTCCAAGCGACGCTGTGTCGTTCTCGCGGCTGGACTGTCCTGTGCGCCGAGTAACGATGAGTTATTGTGAAAGGACATTCGGTCGGAAACCGGGCCCGTCGGTGTGCTCTGATTCGACCGTGGCTTTAGCTTTTTCGACAACTCGGCCTGTACTTCACTGATGCAGCTTTCCGCATAAGTTACCGGATTCTGTTCGACAAAAAACAACAGATCATCATTTTCTGCAACACTTGAATTTGTTTATCATCAGTATTTAAAATAATAGCCCAACAGCAAATAGTACCTGAACAGCATCCTTGAGAATACGAATCTCCTTCGACAGGTAAGATTGGCGAGGATTACAAGTAAATACGCTCTTCTCGGAGCAATAGGCGAGTGCTACACTCCAGGCACTGCTTCTTCGGTACTCCAAATTGCTGCAAGCAACCACGGTGCCTGGAGTGAATAATCCTTGGTAGCTGTATGAGCTGATACCTCCCCAGAACAATACCGATAAATAAGAAGAGCCTTCGTTGCTTGGTTTCGGGTATGCGAGATTCGCCACATCGAAGTTTTTCATACCCTGTTAATGATGCGCCAATTGTAATAAAAATTATATTAATAAACTCCGATGCAAGGACAGTTTTGAGATTTCAATAAAAAAACCTACGTAAGGCGCTGGTCCCCAGGACACAACGACACCAATTGTATCAAACTCGTTAAATTTTGGTTCAAACAACGACGACATGATGTCGGGAATCAGAGTGCAACTTCGAATGGGATAAGGCAGCTTCAGTAGCGTCTCTGTCTTTATGTGTGTGAATCTGTTGGCTGTAAGACTGAGCTCATTGCCTCTGTAACGTGGAGGAAAACAAAAAAAAGCTGTATTTTATCATTAATCATAAAAAAACTGTTTTTTACTTAGAAAAAATGAATAAATAGCGATCAAATATTTTTTGTTGCAACAACATGGATTCAACGTTATCAATTATTTTACAACTTGCTATATTTTTGCATTTTAATTTAGTCATGAAATTTGTGATCCACGAATTATAATTTTTAAATAAATTATCATGAGTAAAACAGAGCGCAATGAAAAAAGAAAGTGGGTGAAAAAATCTATCGCCTAGCCTTGCGACTTCAAAAAAAGTGTTTGGAAAGTAGAACACGCTCTAGAAAAAAAATCTCGGTCTCGCCATTCTAAAATTGTTCGTATTAATATCATTAATTAGTGGTATTACAAAAATTTTTACAGTGAAAATTTCTCTGAGCACTATATTTTTTTATGAAAAAATTAATTTCCAGTACAAATAATGTGCAATAAGTACTATTTATTAATTTATCGAAGGACATTTCAGACAAAATTCACCCTTACCTAATACCAGAAGCAAACGTGTTGTACACTGTAATCGTACTGCCTTCCTTGATATCGAAGCACATGTCCTCGTTAACGCCCCAGACGCTCAACATCGCCGTCGACTTGTCATCCATTAAGCGCACCTTGAGCACCGGCGATACCTGCCGGGGAGGCAGCAGGCCCTCCAGCATCTTTGACTCCAGATTCTGCTTGAATTGCTCCTGCTTGCGCTCCATGTGGTCGTGCCTGAGAATTTTTTCTTGCGATTCTGTGACTCTCTTATTTGTGTATGAATCAATTAATATTGTTTCCTTTGAGCAATCGTATGAAAGAAAAGTGGTGTGTTTATTTTGCTTACTTGAGAGAGCTGTAATTCCTCATCGTAGTCGGTTTTCTTTTTTGAATCGAACCTCTTTTCAGCCTTGGCATACATAGCATCGACTTTTAATTCGCAAGCACGCTGGTGGGCTAATGCAGCTTTTTCCTCGCTCTTAGCATTGCGGTATACTTAGAATAAAAAATTTCTTTAATGCTCGTTTTTTTCACACATTTTTTTTTAACAGATTCAAAATCATACTTGATTGGCCACTAGCGGTCTTTTCTCGGTACAACAGAGGATACACTCTGGCTGCGACGACTGTTATCTGGCCGACTAAGCCACCGTTTGGCAAGACAGTTTTCAGTGTAATGGGTAACGGTCGCGAGTTCGGCTGGAAGCCTAGCTTTGTATCCCACCTGACTCTTCTTGTACAATTTGCGTGTATTTTTAAACTCACGTTCGCTGGTTTCTAAACGACGAGGAATGGAATACTTGCAATGATGCAAAACTGAACATTTTGATGAAACAGGTACACTTTTATGTTCTCACCTCCAGGGGATGGAAGCCTCTTTCGCACTCCAGCAGTTCAGCACCGTACGTAATAATTTTGGTGCCTTCCTTGATTTTACCGTTCGAAACGTAGCTTACCATTGCGTTATCTAATGTTAGCGGAATGCTATACCAACCATCTGTAGCTTCGACTTTCCAATGCATTAAGCCTAGTTTAATTCGTGATTCTTTCTCTGCTTCATCGCCAAATTTCTATTCAAAATTTATTATTTTGTGAAATTTTTATCAAACATTTTTCTCGACAGATGCTATATACAATTATTACCTCTTTAACAGAAGAGATACACAAAACCATGCGTCGTGTGGAAACATCATCTTTTTCCAAAATTCGCCTCAAAGCTGGCCTCTCAGCTCTGTCGATTTCCCGGTCGTAGCGATATTTCAACTCTTGCATGACACGCTTGGGTTTCAACATTCTGAAAAAAAAATTTCAAATCAATTTTTGTAAGCTAGTATTGGAAAATTGATTTTTTCAGTTTGACATTTTACTTTGGAAAATGCAAGGAATTGAAGTGCATTCTATCCATTGAAGCAAGTTTCCAAATGATCCACCTGTAATGATTTTCAACCCAGCCAGTAGGCAAAAGTTTTGGCTCAACGCCTGGCATCGCTAAAAATGCACTCGCAAACTCAGCAACACTTGCATGACCGTTTTCGTCGAAAATCAAACTCGCGCTATCCCCGACATCAATACTGACAACTTTTTCATTTCTATAAGTAATTTTTTTGTAAGAAAAAAAGAGATCAAGATTGTTTCAATTCATTTATCGTATCAAGTTACAAACCCAATGATGTTAGATGACATAAATTTGTAGCTTATAGCATTTGATGCTGTAACTTCGAGTACATCTGGATTATTTAGTTTTATCTACATGTACGAGAAATGAAGATTTTCAATTCGTGGTACTTTATTATAAATTTTATAAGATTGATTAAAGTAGTGAAAAAGCTTACGTGTTCAGTCTCACGAGCAATAGGCACCAAGCTGCCTACCAAATCAGACCAAGATTTGCGATTTTTGCTATTTACAAGTCGTTCTTGTAATAAACTGCCAACTATTGGCTTAACTTTGATTTGTTTTTTATTCTTAATTATTTTTTCCTGCAAATAATGCAATTCTCGCAATTAATTTTTTTAATGTCTCCAACCATTGGAGTTTATTTCACTAAAATATTTTTCAACATCGAACGTGTTGTAATAAATAAAAAGAATACCTGGTGTTGGGTAGCAATGCACCTTTCTTTCGTCAAATCCCTGTCCTCCACTTTGACGAGCACTTCAGTTTCCTTCAGGGATGTCTGCTTGGTTGATTTAGACTCCTTGGTACCAGATTCGTCGGAGAACAATCTTTTGCCATGGAACTCAAGGCCAATCCTAGGCTTTTTTACTGCCGTTAATGGCGTAGCAGTATCAGTGTCCATGTGCTTTCGTTTCTCACCACCTTTAACAATTTTCTCAATCACAACATTAGGATTTTCAGGTAGTTTTACAGGCAAAGCTTCTGTCAGAACATATTGAGATGCTTTCGTGCTACTCTTCACGTTCAAATTGTTCGCACATTGTACAGACAGATGTTGTCTTGTCGAGGTCTGATTGGAAATCGATATCGTCTCACCCTCATAGATGTACAAATCAATACATCTGTCGTATTTTATCATCTGTTTCATGAGAAAATTTTCGAAACTCGAGTAACTCCGTAAGCTCTCGATACATTCTTTAAACGAAAAACCTCGCAGATCATCAAATTTCTCTGACTTTAAATCGCTAACTAACGCAGTATTTTCTCCTTCCTTGCTTTCATGCGTTTTCATTTTCGAATCAGGTGAATTTATTTTAGTACTGCTCAGATGACTTATTTCTATTTTGGACAACCAAAAATCTGAATGAGGATCGAAGCACTGACTGGCTGACAAGCCTTGATTGAGGGGCTGATTTGTGTGGGAATCATCAATTGGATCGGATTTGTTAAGTTTTAGCGCCCGAGGACTGGCGTTATTTGCCACCGGAAATCCGCCAAAAGACCGACACCTTTCGGTCCTTTTTGGCTCGCAACCTTCCAATTTTCGCTTCAGGTTACCTACTTGACTTTTTATAGGTTTATTTTCTGGCTCAGCTATTGGATTGCTGGTTCTTATGGAACCCATACTTAACTTATTTATTTCTGTCATATGCATTGACTTTGGAAGAGATCCTAAATGATTAGTGTTGATTGATATGTTTGATGCATTTGGAACAGTGAAGCAATTGTCATTGTCGGCTTCTGCCTTTATAGTATCAGTTTGGAATAATTTTTCTAAATCACCAAGATTATAAAAGACATCATCTGCATCACTGCTGATGAAAAATTTATTTTCCTCGACCCTCTTTTGATTATAATTTTTCGAGGTTGAAGGTTTATTGATATAACTTTTATTGCAACTCAGTTTTGAAAGTTTTTTCTTGTTCAAATGGAGAAGACTGTCTTCGTTATTAATCTCTTGGCTCAACTGTTCATACATTTTTGAATAAAATTTTTCTTTTTCTGGGTTAATAGAAATATTTTTGCCTCCAGCTGTTGAGAAACTATCGTTTGCAGCTTTTGTATCAAAGACTGTTATTTTATTTCCAATGGTAGATAAAGTATTCATTGATTTGGAATGGCTTCCATTTTCATTGAATACAACTACAGCTTTGTCTACAGGTTGTCCAGTAGCGTTGAATTGTTTTTTTTTATGTTTTAAAGAACTGAAACCGTTTTCATCAACATTGCCTAACTTTTTATAAACATTTGAATAATAATTTTCTTTTTCATCATTGACATCTAGTTTTTTTTCACCTGCAGTGGAAAAGCCAGCACTAGTTTGCTTGTCAAATACTTCCATTTTGTTTTCAGTAAAAGCTAAAGATGTGACCTTACTATTTGAAACATCTTTATTTATTACATTGACACTTTTCTCTTTTGGTTTTCCGTAAGTTTTTAATGACACTTTTTTTCTTATTTTCAAAGAGTTGAGACTACTTTCATCAACATCACCTAGTTCATTATACATATTAGAATAATAATTTTCCTTTTCTTCACTGATGTTAATACTTTTACCATTAGCAGTGGAGAAACCGTCGTTCATTGTCTTGGAACACTCTGCACTAAGTTTCGGTTCTAAAAATTCTTGTAAATCCAGTTCTTCGAAAAGTTTCAATTTTTCTGCTTTCTTTGAATTTCTACCTTCTACTGACGAGTTTATGTTTCTTGCAGACGATAATTTAAAGGAACGATCATTACCTATATGCAACTGCAACTTATTTTTCTTCAAGCCAATAAAAGTATTTTCGTTTAAATTTTCATTTTGTATTTCACTGTAAATTTTCTTGGAATTTAAAATACTATCCTCACTTACAATAATACCTTTACCATTAGCTGTTGAAAAACCAGTGTCAGATTCACTCGAAGAAATACCCAAGTCAGGTGATTCTTTTTTGATTAAATCACTGTTACAATTTACATTAACTTCACTCTCTGTACTAGTTATTGGTTGATTGATTAAGTCAGTTATTACGGGTTTCATGTCAGGTATTTCTTGTTTTATAACTATATTTTCATTCATCTGAACGTCAACTGCATTCCAATCTTCTACAAATTCAGGTGGCACTGCATTGTTAAAATTATGATTTGGATCTTCATTTTTATTTAATTGCTCTTCATTTTCTTCGAAATAAGTTTCCAACTCAGAAAATTTGACAAAAAATGTTGGTTTTAGGGGCTGACTTCTTGTACTTGTTGTTTCATTGATGAATTTCGCGTTGGCGATTTCAAGTTCTCTAGCTGAACTAGAGAACACTTCTTTCGGAATGATAGTATGATTTATATCCGAAAATCGCTTTACAGGCTTTTGATTGCGTTTTATGGACGCTATTCTTTTCAGTAAATGATCATTTGCTTCATCTTCTTCATCTTTATTGTCTTTATTACCTAGCAATTCTGATGTATTCGCTAAGCTTGGTTTTTCATCTTGAGTGATGGTGCTACATAGTCGATCGATAGAAGTGAATGATGCATTAATGAAAAATTCTTGTGTTGACGTGTTGGTGTTTTTATCAAACCCTGTATTTTTCTAAAAAAATGATACATGATTGAAATATTTTACCCAACAATTATTTTCAATTATATTGAAGAAACATAGGTACTTACATCCAGTGGCTTATTTATATTTAAATCTGAGTTGCTTTTGATCGGACTATGACACTCATTTGGGATTGATTCTGGTTTATTATCTGTAATAGGCTCATTAATCACTGAATCAGCTATGTCATAAGATACTTTATCACTATTGCTACTAATACTGCTTTGTTGATCAATATCTAAATCTACATTGACAGTGCCCAAAATTCGACGTTTTGCACATTTTCTGGACCTTTTTTTACCTCCCAGTACTGGAGAAGTTAGAACATCAGTTACTAGTTTCACATCCTTAGAATCTGGAGTTTTTGGTGGGGGAGTTGAACTCTAAAATATTAAATAAAATAAGCGAATATCAGGGAGTAATGATTCAGAGGAAAAATTTTAACGTAAAGAGATGTAAATTTAATTATTAGTGAAAAGAAACCACCAGAATATTTTTTACAATTAAATATAAATCCAAACAGTAATAGACTAACGGATGAAAACGTTTTTTTTTTTTTTTTTTATTTATAAAAACAAATTTACCACGGTGACAGAATTTTCCGTTTTATCACAGTTGTTAGCTTCTCCTTTGAATCTGCTCTCTGGAGTCTCCATGTCACTGGACCAGCAGACACTCGTTTTACTTATGAATGGCAAAAGATCAGCTGGAGTTTTTGGTACTTTGGCTTTACCAGGAGTTCTAAAACAAGAGCATATGTTTTATATCATGCACCAGAGTAATCCAAGCTGATGCTCATTCACGCTTACTCTTCAGTGTTTTTTAAAAGTATCGGAGTTCTTAATGAAATGATTGATGAATTATGCGTGTTGTTAGCTACAGTGATTTTTGGTGAAAAATATGTTGCACTTCTTAACTGGTCGTCATCTAGAAAAATAAAAAGTGATGTGTATGAGTATGCAGGTAATCAAATTTATATTGTTGTTTTTTGTATGGCACTTTTGCAATCAATGAGACAAATCAATTTAGCTGTAATCTCTGATTTATCATAGCGAAAATCAATGTTTGACTAAACAGTTGACAAGGACTACAATAGACACAACCTCCTCGTCAAATTAAAATAAACAACAATTTTTGCGCGCATGCCGAGGGTAAACAAATACACCTGACTAATTATTTTTGAAGGTTCCTCACCTGAAAATATATCCTGGGAGTGATCCTGGAAACTTCCACAGCCGGTGTTAACAGGTGCATTCTCGTTCTCCTCGATCAGACTTGTTGCTTCCATGACGACGACATTGCCACCAGTCACGCAAACGCTCATAATTTTCACAAACCATTAACCAATAACAAGCTCTTTTACAATAATTAATTTTGTTAATCGATTTCCTGACATCTATAACGAAGTCAAAGTAGACATAAACAAACTAACAAAGGACTCAGTGCCGCCAAAATGTAGTCAGAGGCTGTCATCAGAGTCAGAGTCGGTACTTACTCTCGCTAATTCGTATTTTAGGTAAACACGTTGCAAGTTACTTTTAGATCAATGAATGGGAAGGATACGATGAAAAAAAGACGATTAAATTTTTGTAGGAAAAAGTTAGTTTGGTTTTCGTAAACATTTGAGGTAGGTACTTTTGGTGGTCACCAATAATTTGTTGAATTCTACGATAACTGTCAATCTTTTGGCTTTATTTAAATTTAAATATTAATTGTTGACTGCTATTCATAATTTTTGTCAGACCGGCAACGCCTGAAATGAAAAGGTTACTGGGTCGATTGGGATTTTGGCTCTTGTAAGTTTGTATAGTTGTGTTTTTGTTTGAATTTTATACGGTTTTGTTCCAAGTCACTTATTAAATACTTGATTTACGTGAATGAACATATTTTATAGTTACTGTCCGATAGTATTTGTTGATTTAAAAAAAAAAAAAATAATTTTTTTGATTGTTTCCGTCATAAAAAAAATCAAGTGCTTATATAAGAAAATGTCCGAACAGACATATATGTCACCTATATGTGACTATAGGCACCTATATATATATATATATATATAGTTATATATTAAGTCCCTATATAGTCCGTCTGCTACTCTGCTGTGCTTCCTGCTGCTGCTTTCGCTTAAAAAACACCAAATTTTTTTACTGATCGCACGTGTGTTGTTTGTTAGCCAAAACCAGAGATTACAAGATTTATAAGGCCAAAATTTGAAAGCATATAAGCATGATTATAAATTTTAGCAGTTGAAACGCCGGAGAATAATACACTCCTACAAAATTTTATATTCTTGTCTGCGTCCTGTTATTTTGGAAAGTTTTGATAATGAGGCCGAAGTCAACTTTAGGCATTACCTGGACGAATATCGAGCTTTCGGGTCTGCTTGAGGACGAGGATTCGCATTTTCACGAAGAACGAGTCACGAAACACCTGGCCCTTCTACCCTGTCACCTTAGTGATTTCAATGCTGCCATCCGCCAGTACTTCGATAGGAACATCAATGTTTATGATCCTGAGTAAGTATTTTATCTGCTAGTTAATTTCATTTTTGGTCGAAGTTTTGTTTCTCAAGCTTTGAGGCACTTCGTATTTTAATTTTTATCTTTTCATAGGCTAAGGTTATGTTCCTCTTAAAAGTCTCTAATTCATAGTATATACATTTTTTTTAGATTAGAGGGTCTGGTTCTGGCTTATAAAAATCCAAAAGTTATAACGCCATTGGGTACCATCATGCATGATACATATTTCATTCACATTGATGTAGAAGCAAATTTTTATGTTTTCAGGCCAGTAGTTGGCCAGAGCCTAAGAGGTTTGTAACCTGCAATCAAGTACATAATTTTTATTTCAATGGTATGTTATTTTGTTCTTTTATTCTTTCAGGCATTGTGAATAAAAAAGGTACAAATCATATTGGTATTCTAGTACATAAAGCTTTTAACGTGTCTATTCCGCAACAAGACCGATTAGAAAACTGGCCTGTAGAAGATCAACCCGAATGGCCCGGTGATAAAGTCAGAGTTGGACAAGAAGTCAGGTTTATCCTGGACGAGGTAGATTATAAATCAAGGCTGCCATACATGCGTGGCTCCCTCAATGAAGATGACTACTTAAGGGGTTGTAAACTCTTCAATGAAGAAATGGCAGCAACATGCAACAACGAATTTAAGAAGCTGAATTGGACTGAAGATAGCCCAAAAAAGCATATTCTTTTTGCAAGTGATTCTGAAAACGAGGTAGCAGAAGATGATGCAGAAAAAAGATCTAGGCTCAAGAAGGAAGCTAAAAAGATATCAATGAAAAGAAAAAGAAGCTCTACATCATCTGATGTAGAAACAGAAATTAAAAATCATTCTAGCAAAAGACCTAAAATAAGGACAGAGTATCCAGCGAATTTGAAAATTAAAAATCAAGGACATTTAAGGGATTCCCAGGTCTGAAAATGTCATTTCTCAAGTATAAGTTTTTCTAATTAAACAAATAACAAGTAGGTATTTGAGCTCAAAATTTCAGCTAGATCTTATTTGTGTTTGATTGAAAATACTTATTCTTGAAAAATTACATTTTTCTCAGCTTTAATTGGTGTTTTCTTTTCATTTTCAGACCTGGAAATCCTTAAAATGTCGTTGAATTTCAGTTTCCAAATTCGCTAGACAGACACCCTGTATACGCGACGGCAAGATATCCGCACCTGTAAGCAAGCTTCAGCGCCGCGTGGTATAGTCAAAGCATGAAGCTGATACTTATAATCGGGGCCGGAGTCAGTAAATCCAGCACAACAGTATAGAAGGTGCAGTAATTTTGTGAAGCACTACAAAGTGAAGGCATTTTTCGGGTTAAATCATGGAAGGAGATAAACTTCAGATCGCGGGCCAACAGACAATCAAAAAGTTATGTGTCGAAAAAGTGTTCCGTCAATTCTGAACGCGTTTTTTAGTCTGGGGCCGTACCATCTCGAGTACCATATAACTTTTTCAGCTTGGTAAAAAAAAATCTGGACAAACATATTTGTCTCTTTAAGTCACCTTATTCTGTCTTGAAAATAAGAATTGGCTTGTCCAAATCCATATGTTGAAGTTGTGAAAAGTTATATGGCACGACACTACGACCCCGGTCACCACGGTGGATTAGCTGAATTAGCTCTCTCTATATCTCCATGTGTTCAAGCGGTGAAGACGTCGCTCACGTCGCTGCGCAGTTGCAGGGGTGGTAGTATTTAACATTTTCAGCTACGACAGAAGGACCTGGACAAAAAAATTTTCGTCTTAAATGCATCTCACGCTGTCTAGAAGACGGGAATTGGTTTGTTCAGATCCTAGCTTCTGTCGTAGCTGAAAAAGATACACACTACCACCCCAGACAATACAGTGCCGCAGTGCCGCTGCCGCTGCGACACTGATGCAGTTGCAGTCGCACTGACATTTGCTAATGACAGTACTTATCTGGTACTTATGACACACTGATATAGGATAATATATGATTTATATATATGTATATATTATACATACATCATGCATACAAAGGATTAATTAACTGTATAAATTTGTAGAGTTCGTGAATTAGTGTCCGTATAGTGTACATACATACATTAAGTGTATTGGTAAATTGATCCTCAAGAAGAACTCACTGTACATTTGTATCAAATGTTTATTACGTTAACTGATAAATGTATTTTAAACATGAAAAATTATTTCGCTCATTCTTGCCCTCAAAGATAACCATCCCCTAAATTCCAAACCGATTTATTAGCTCATGCAAACGATCGCAAACTCAAGTAATAGATCGTTTACATGTCAGCCGCATTTGCAAAATTTAAAACATTTTGGTAATTATCGGTTACAAGTAATTTGAATCATCGGCGGCCTTCGTAAATTTTTTTATCGTAGAATGTCGACAATGACAATGTCTTCCTTACCGGCATTAAAAATAACGGAGTGCTGCTGTTGTGTACGCGGGGGAGTGAAGCGGTCGCAACGAAAGTGAGTGCGAGAAACGAGTTGGAAATGTTGGAGCACGTCTTTGCAGTTTGCACAAGCTGAAACGGCGACGAAGGAGGCGTTGGAGGCGAACAGTATTATCGCAATCTTTCTCGGTCAGCGGTATTACCTCCCCGTACGTACGACGTGCATACTTTCCGGACGGTCCAGTGAGTCCAGTCTGAACTTGAGACCGAAGGAAAGAGCAGCGTGTGTGTACGTGACTGCGTGGTGCCCAGTATACATTCAAGGTGTCTTGTTTCCTGTTCGACTGTTTTGTCTTGTGCTCATGTCCTAGTAGTGGTTACTACCTCTCTGCGGCGCCGGTGGCTTTCACCGTACTCTCTCTCACCTCGTCTTCCGGATACTTTCTTCTTTAGGAAGGAGAACGCTCTGGTGAGTATCTGGGTGTCCACTTAACATGCTTGCGCTTGTGTCGGGGACTCTCGCGAATAGAGTTGATGTATTTTTACTTGTTTATTTATTGAACAAGTGTTAGCAATATTACTCTACCACTGCAGCTTGTAGTCAAGTGGTTCGAAGAGTTTTGGATTTTTTAAGATTTTCAGAAAGCTATAGCAATTATGTGCGTTACATTTTCTGCGATTTTTGGCTTCTGCTTGCTATTTTTGACGGTTTTCTACGGTATCATACACTGGGGTTTTATCTTCATATTTGTGCTAGTTTTCCTGATCGTTGCTAAACGCTATGTTTAGCTTTTAAGTGTTTGTTTTCTTTTTGTCTTTTTTCAGTGTCAACGATATTTGTTTTCTGTCCTGTTAGCAAGGTATTAACATTAATTATTTTTCATATTCTTCATCGCTTACAATGACATCATTTCTACCTGCTTAGTTCTTGATTAACATTGGCTCTTTCAAAAGTGGAATATAATGTATGCTACTTTGTATAAATTGCTTCATTGTTAATAACCTAATGAACATTATATGTCAGTACATGTGTTGGTGAGAAAGTTCATTACAATTCATACCCACAATAGCCAGGATTTTTTGTTATCAATATTGATAGCTTTTTAAACCAAGGTATTTTCGTATTATTTGCCCTTTCACTGAATATTGTTTGCGTTTCAATAATTGCAATGTTTATATATTTATATTATATCAGTCAATGTTTAATACCTAACCTCTCAAAGATTTTTGTGGTTTTGATTTTTGGATATTATTGTACTAATTATTGAAATTTATGTTTTCAGATATTTCATTTGATTAACAAGACTAATAGATAATCTATAATGGCCGATTCCAGTGATCTGGATCGGCAGATAGAGCAATTGAAGAAGTGTGAAATCATAAATGAAGCCGAAGTCAAAGCACTCTGTGCCAAGGCTCGTGAAATCCTCATTGAAGAGAGTAATGTTCAGAGAGTAGATTCACCAGTCACTGTGAGTATCGAAAAGTCAAAATTTTACTTATTTATGTACTTTCGTATGTATGACTGATAACATTCATGTGGTTGTTTGTTTTTTTAACTAGGTGTGTGGAGATATACACGGGCAGTTTTATGATCTCAAAGAGTTGTTCAAAGTTGGTGGTGATGTTCCTGAAACGAACTATCTGTTCATGGGGGATTTCGTAGACAGAGGATTTTTCAGTGTTGAAACATTTCTACTCTTATTAGCTTTAAAAGTGAGTATTGAAAATTATATTTTATTAAAATCAAATGAAAATTACTCTACGTAATTTCTGTTTTACTTTGAGGTTCGTTACCCAGACAGAATTACTCTAATTAGAGGTAATCATGAATCAAGGCAAATTACACAAGTCTATGGTTTTTACGATGAATGTCTGCGCAAATACGGTAGCAATACAGTATGGCGTCATTGCACAGAAATTTTTGACTACCTGTCCCTTTCTGCCATCATTGATGGGAAAATCTTTTGTGTGCATGGTGGCCTTTCTCCAAGCATACAGACTCTTGATCAAATTCGTATTATAGACCGAAAACAAGAAGTTAGTATTTTTTAATTTTAATCCCAAAACCTTGTTCTATACAATATACAAATAGAAGTGCAATGTCCATAATATTCGTGACGTTATTTTTAGGTTCCACATGACGGTCCCATGTGTGACCTTTTGTGGTCTGATCCAGAAGAGGCTCAAGGCTGGGGTGTTTCTCCACGTGGAGCTGGTTATCTCTTTGGTAGCGACGTTGTCGCTCAGTTCAACTCTGCCAATGATATCGACATGATTTGTAGAGCTCATCAACTGGTGATGGAAGGATACAAATGGCACTTCAACGAGACCGTGCTTACAGTCTGGTCAGCTCCAAATTACTGTTACAGGTAAGATTGTTAAAATTAACTTTTCACTTGAATTTTTTTAGTCTTTCAAAATTATAAGTACATTCATGCATTATCTTCTAACAGATGTGGCAATGTGGCAGCCATACTTGAATTAAATGAGCACTTGCAAAGGGATTTCACGATATTTGAAGCAGCTCCGCAAGAGAGCAGAGGGACGCCAAGCAAAAAACCACAAGCTGACTACTTTTTGTGAAGTATTGATTCTTATCGTAATATAATTTTCTAGATGAGATGAAACAACTTTTTATGAAGGACACCATACATGTTTATGGAGAAGTTTTTTTATTGGTTGATACGCGCTATAGTTTATGACATCAGAATACAGAAATAAGAGCTTGTTAGATTCTTGCACCAATAAATTTTTGTAATTCGTAGCGCGTATTTTTATATTTGATTTTTAGACATTAGCAATTTTAAAATTCTTCCACCTTGGCATTATTGAGCCTAATACTTATGACCTACTCATAATTTTTTATATCTGAAATACAAATAATTTACCATTGATGACTTACTGTTCACGTTTTAGAAATTACTTCTAGGTGAACAAAAATAAAATTGAAAAATGATATTTCTCGTGCAAAATCGACTAAATATAGTTAAAACTGATTCCAGTTTATGTCATTAACTTTGTGCCGATGAAAACAACATTGTAATTTAATTGTCTGAATACTGACTGGATGAGAAGAAAGCAAAGTTTATTGCTAAGACATAGTGTAAATAACTCATTTCTTTAACTTTGTGCACTGATAATAGTATCCATATCTTGAATTAAACGAAGTTTTTTTCTATCTCTGTAATTCGCCTTTACCTATACCTAGTGTACTGCGTACCTCTATCCCAAAATGTTTTTAATTCACGGCAGAACCTATCGTATGAAATTTATATATGTTTTTAATAAAATATACAATCTCTTTTTAGTGACTATAAAAAACTGCAGTCTTATTTATTCAATAAGGGAATCACATATCACGTGAGAAATTTTATCATCATCCTGGACATATACATACACAATCACAAATACTGCCCGTAATTAAAAAAGAAAGAGGGCCTCCGAAATGTACAACAGTATCAAAAGTAAACGGAGAGTACAAAAAAAAAATGTTCCAAAAACAGCGGGAAACTCTTCCTCAGTACTCGTCCATGGACAGGGGCACCGAGTCCGCGGCGACTTCCTCGTAATCTCGCTCGAGCGCCGCGAGATCTTCCCGCGCGTCACTGAACTCGCCCTCCTCCATGCCCTCGCCAACGTACCAGTGCACGAAGGCCCGCTTGTTGAACATCAGGTCGAATTTGTAGTTGAGCTTTGCCCACGCCTCGCCTATCGCCGTCGTGTTGCAGAGCATCGACACTGCCCTGTGTATCTGCGCAAAGATCCAGAGAGATTGCAACAACGAAACCCATAACGGCACTTGAGTGCAATGAGTTGGAAAAGTAAGGGATGAAAACCTTGGCCAAATCGCCGTTGGGCACAACGGTGGGGGGCTGATAGTTGATGCCGACCTTGAACCCGGTGGGACACCAGTCGACGAACCTTACGCTGCTCTTGGCCTTTATGGCGGCGATCGCGAAATTAACGTCCTTGGGCACGACGTCGCCCCGGTACAGAAGACAGCAGGCCATGTACTTGCCCTCGCGGGGATCGCACTTGACCATCTGACTGCCGGGCTCGAAGCAGTCGCCCGTTATCTCCGAGACGGTCATGCCCTCGTGGTAGGCTTTGTCGGCGGAGATGACGGGCGCGTAGGCGGCGAGCGGGAAGTGAATGCGGGGATAGGGCACGAGATTCGTTTGGAAGTCGGTGAGGTCGATGTTGAGGGCACCGTCGAAGCGCAGCGAGGCCGTTATCGAGGATACCACCTGACTGATGAGACGGTTGAGGTTCGTGTAGGTCGGCCGGCCTATGTTGAGCTTGCGCCTGCATATGTCGTAGATCGCCTCGTTGTCCACCATGAAGGTGCACTCCGAGTGGCTGATGGTCGCGTGGGTCGTCAGACAGGCGTTGTACGGCTCGACCACGGCCGTCGACACCTACGATGATGATGATGATGATGATGATGATGATGATGATGATGATGATGATGATGTGATTAGGTAGTGAGCGGGTAATGGGGAAACTTGTTCGGCTGATGCCGTAGCACATCACGCACTTGGGGAGCCGGATAGACGGTGAATTCGAGCTTGCTCTTTTTGCCGTAGTCGTTGCTCAGCTTCTCCATGAGCAGGGAGGTGAAGCCCGAGCCCGTACCACCCCCGAACGAGTGGAATATGAAGAAGCCCTGGAGGCTGTGGCACTGGTCTGTGAAGCGCCGGATCCTGTCCATGACCTGGTGTATGATCTCCTGGCCGACCGAGTAGTAGCCCCGCGCGTAGTTGTTCGCCGCGTCCTCCTTACCGTTTATCAGCTGCTCCGGGTGGTAGAGCTGCTTGTACTTGCCCGTACGGATTTCGTCTGTGGTGAATATCGTTCAAGGACACGATAACATTTTATCAATCGATGGCAATATTTATTTGGCAATGCAATAGTCACCAATGACGGTGGGCTCGAGGTCTATGATGATGGCACGGGGTATCATCTTGCCCTTGCTCGTCTCGCAGAAAAACGTCTCGAAGCAGTCATTGGAGCCGGACGTTTTGTCCGAGGGTATGGTGCCGTCCGGCTGTATCCCGTGCTCGAGACAGTAGAGTTCCCAGCAGGCGTTGCCGATCTGCACTCCGGCCTGGCCGACGTGTATCGATATGCATTCCCGCTGCTTTGGATCGGACACATGCGGTGGTTATACTTAGTTTATAGCCGCGGTTAAGAGGTGCTTGATTCTTTTTGCTTCTCTTAATGGTTTACACTAGACATCATTATTCTTACTGTTAATGTGTTTACCATTTTTGTATTTTTTTTTATTTTTTTATTTTTTTTTTCTTGCGCACTATATCCACAACCAAAAATTTTACGAAGAAACGCGCGACGCACTCGGAATTTTGAGCGGAACCAAAGTTTACCGGAGTTGAAAAATCTTACGCCGAAATTTAGCACATAATAGGCGGCACTTTAAATTTACAAAAAGTTACGAAAGGGGTGAAAACGCTGGAAACTTGAAATTTTTCGTGTCAAATCATTATCGGTGGCCGAAAATAAATGAGCTCCGACGGCTCGCCGGCCTGTACGGCTGTGCCTATGGAAACTGAAAACAAAGAAAGAATGTGCCATTCCTAATAATTCAAAGTACCTATTTTTTGATTCCACGTTTTTTACACGCACAGTGCGAATCGTTCGTTTCTCTCGAAACGCGTATCTTTATTCGTGAAAACGAAGATAAGCGTATTACCCGTTTGCAAATGAAAAAAAATCCAGCCAAGTCGGGTGATTCAAAATGTCACGATGTCGAAACTCCAAAAAGGCCCTTTTCCGCATCCTATTTGAATTCTCGCGCTATTCCTCTGGCGGCCGATCGGCCAACCAGAATTGGTGTATGTGTAAATAACCTCGAAATTAGCGTCTGCTCTTTGCGAAGTCTGTTGCTTTCATTCTATCGTTGTCGATCGCCCAAAAAGTTCTTCAAAAGCATCGCATTGTATGGTTGTTGTTGTTGTTGTTGTTGTTGTTGATAAATAAAAACCAGGGCGATGGAGACGCTGTTGGAGCAACAGCGTCGCTATCACGAAGAGCGCGAGCGTCTGATGGACGCGATGGTCAAGGAGATGCTGCACAAAAAGCCCGGCCACAGGGAGAGCATCAATTCGGAACATCGGCTCAAGCTTCTCTTGGACCAGTACATGGAGAGCACTGCCAATGTGCACGAGTTGTACGAAGATAAAGATGGAATGAGGAAAGAGGAGGTCTGTTTATTGTTGTCGTTGATGATTTGTTTTGTTTCTTAATGTACAACAAGTGTTGCAACTTGCAACTAAACAATTCGATTGTTGGCTGAATTTAAACTTTTTTCAGGTGCAAGCGCTCTCTGGACCCAATGAGTTCTCAGAGTTTTACAACAGATTAAAATCCATCAAAGACTTTTATCGCAGACATCCAAATGAAATCAGTGTTCCTATGTCTGTGGAATTTGAAGAAATAGCCAAAATGAGGGAAAACCCTACCGAGGATAACGCGAATCTCATTGATTTCACGGATGAAGAGGGGTATGGGAAGTACCTGGATTTACACGAGTGTTATGAAAAGTACATCAACTTAAAGGGAATAGAAAAAGTCGACTACATTACGTACTTATCAACGTTTGACCATCTTTTTGACATTCCTAAAGACAGAAAAAACGCTGAGTACAAGAAGTATGTTGAAGCACTGTTGGAGTACTTGACAGGCTACTTGTCTAGAGTAAGGCCTCTGCTCGACTTAAATACAGAACTGTCAGGTGTTAACAAAGAGTTTTCAATGCAGTGGGAAACCAATACTTTTCCTGGCTGGCCAAAGGAAGCTGGCAGTGCACTAACGAACGTTGGAGCTCACTTGGAACTGTCTGCGTTCTCATCATGGGAGGAACTTGCATCTCTTGGTTTAGACAGATTAAAATCTGCTCTTATGGCACTTGGGCTGAAATGTGGAGGAACTCTGGAGGAAAGAGCACAGAGATTATTCAGCACAAAAGGCGAAGCATCTCTTGACCCCAATCTTTTAGCAAAAAAGAAACATAGGAAACCGGGCAAAGGCAAAAATGTTGAAAAACAAATGGAAATCGCTAGACTTGAGGCTCATGTCTACAAGCTTGCCGAATTGGTTTCTAGTCAAAGAGTAGCCACTAAAGAAAATGTTCAGAGGAAGCAAGCCCGAACGGAAGGCGAACGTGGTGATTCCGATGCTGAAGCTAGTGCAAGCGAATCTGAGGAAGAGGACGATAACGACGTTCCTTACAATCCTAAGAATCTTCCTCTTGGCTGGGATGGTAAGCCCATCCCCTATTGGTTGTATAAATTGCACGGCCTTAACATCAGCTACAACTGTGAAATCTGCGGTAACTTCACATACAAAGGTCCCAAAGCCTTCCAGAGGCACTTTGCAGAGTGGAGACATGCACACGGTATGCGTTGTCTGGGAATTCCTAATACCGCACATTTTGCTAATGTTACACAAATTGAAGATGCCCTGGCGCTGTGGGAGAAACTGAAAGCACAGAAACAGTCAGAAAGGTGGCAGCCTGAACAGGAAGAAGAGTTTGAGGATTCCTTAGGAAATGTTGTGAATCGTAAGACCTATGAAGACTTGAAGCGACAAGGTCTTTTGTAAATTATCCGAACAATAATAGACGCTTCAAATCTATTTAAATCCAGCATCAGCAAAATAGTTTTTGTATAATGTCAAGCTAAAGAGGATGCCAATGATTTCTTATAAACTTTGTATATTTCACATCTTGATCCCATTTAGAAACTTTGCAATCATTTCCTGCACACAAGTAGATTACTACTAATAAATGATTATTTTAAGTACACAAATGATCAGAGTTACTATTATTTATGAATAGCATGCAAAACATTATTTTATGAATGACCATAATGTTAATCAACCAGCAAGAATTTCATAAAATAAATCACAAAATCTTGAAAATTAAAATGCATCTATTTACACTTTGTACATAAATAAGTTTGACAGTGAAAAATAATATGACAATTGTAGATTTACGCTTCTTTAAGCTTTGGAACACTTTCTTCTTCGACTCCTTCCATGATAGCAGCTCTATGTAATATGTCTTGCAATCTTTCGGTGTTATACTTGTCATAGGCAAATTGATATCTACAATAACTGTAATAACCCAGTGTTACAGCGACAAATGAACCCATCCCCACATGGGATGAATATGCAGGTTTACTCGTGAATAAAAATGTTAGCAGGCCCACACCAATGTACGATGAGATTGAATAAAAGAAAGTTGTATTGAAGCATGGAATTTTCATAGGATCTCTTCCAAAAACGTTTTCAAAGAAACTCATCTGATCTTCATCTGATTCATCCATGGTTTCTGAAACAAAATCGTTAAAAATTACCATCTGTCACTACTACTACCATAATCTTAAAACTGTAATCATAATGTTTCAGTAGACGGGCAGTTTTGGAATGTAAATTTTATTAAAGTCAACTTTTCTGTTTATTTTTAGGGTTATATAACAAAGCTTGAAAATTTGATAAAAATTTTAAGCGCAGTAGTATTGAAATTATTTTAATCTTTCAGATATTTCACTGGTCTCTTAATGATAATGTAATCGTCAACTCTCTAACCATTGAGAAATTGCTACATTGTAATTTTATTGAGTTCAATTAAAAATAATCACTGGTTCTCACACAAGTTTATTTTCTGAATCGAACAAATCTTTTATTTCAACCCTCGATTGTTTGGCGACTTTGGCGTCTGCAGTCGGATCCGTGATTAATACTTTTGTGACTTTTGTCTGCTTTTGTGAAAATGCAGCGGTTCAAAATCCTTATCGTTCCTAAAATACACGATAAGTACATCACATCAGCTGCTTGGTTCGGTTTCTATTTTTCTATTTGAAACGTGACACCGAAGTTCGGTGACCCAACAACTCCAAACAGTCCAAAGTCCAAACTCCAATCCAAATCAAAGTAGTCTTATGCGCTAGCAAAGCAAAAGACACTCCTTGGTAACGTTATATTTTTCAAATAATGAGGAAAAAGTATTGTTTAATTTGTGTTCAGTAAAGTTTAAGAATTTCAAGTTATTCATAGTTACTATAATATTAAGTATGTGAAGGCTGTGACCAGTCAGACTAGTCAGAGATGATAAAACAATCAAGTTTAACCTATCAAATATTTTTATAATATGTTTTGTAAAAGTTATTCTATATAATTACTCAAGGAATAAATATCTATATACACGAAGTACAAGAATCATGACTGAGGAAGAGTCTTCTGCAGTGATTGGACATGACAGCCCTAGTGATCGTAAGTCAGTTGCAATATCAAATTCTTGTTATGTCTATTTTTATAAATTGATTTCTGTCAATTTATCGGACGTCTCTCTCATTGAATTAATTAAAAAACTACACTGTTTTGGATTTTTTTAAACCTTGATGTCTGATAAACAAACTTTGAGAGTGATCCTTAATTAGTCTTTAGAGCTTAATTGTTGGTGCAGGCTCATTTGTTGATAGCAAACGTTATATGTTTAAGATTAACGTATTCATTAATGTTCATAGTATATGCATGCACATATTTGAGTCATGTAAAATATTTCGTTGATATCTTTTAACGGAGTATAATTGGAAAAAAAGGCCACGACTGATTATAAATTTTTTGTAATACTTTATTTATTATGCAAAATAATCATGTTGTACTATTTTGAAAAATAAAAATGGTACGTGTACTTATTGGACTACTTATAACTTAATCAATACTTGCTTTCTGCAACTTTTCTTCACTTGTACCTCATTTTTACACTAGAAGTAAAAAAAGTAGTTAATAAGCTATCAAACGAGATCCCAAAGAAAAGTTGGAAGAGTAAATTAATTATTTAAATACGCAATGAACTAAATTTCCAACGGAAAAACGTAGTTTTCCCACATTTACACAATAAAATCATGCAATGATCTACCCTATATAGATACAAGTTCATCGAAAATATTGTCTCTGACAATTTCTCGTCTACCAGTCGTTGCTCAATAGGAGCACTTGAACATAATACAAAGCTACAAAAGATGGCATGGTATCTTACAGCATAATAATTTCCACTACTCAAACATACAAACAATCATCGACACCTCGCTCTCGCTTTCACCGGAATTCCTCGGTACTTATAATTAGGTATGTTCCCAAGAAAACCAGCGAAATCTCAATCTCAAGCCGCCATCCACTCGGGATAAGAGTCTTTAATGTTAAAGGCGTAGACGCCCCAGGTGGCAAAGGAGACGGGCACGACGATCGCGGTGATGATGGTGGGTCCTATACCCGCGATCACAAAGTCCTTGGTCTTGATCTTCGCAGCCGCGCTGACGATAGCGTTCGGCGGCGTACCCACCGGCAGGTGAAACGAGAAGGAGCAGCCCAGGGCCGCCGGCACCATAAGGTAGAGCGGATGTATTTGGATGGCCTTTGCCTGAAACGTGATGAAACGAGTTCTAAGTAAATTTGATACAACGAAAAAATCTCGGCATTGCGTCGTGTACAAAGTATGTGGTACCATGTCCGCCAACACCGGCAGAATGATGTTAGCCACGGCGACGTTGGACGTGAGTTCCGTCACCGTCTCGGCGAACAGGCACACGACGAAGAGTATCGACAGGGAGCTCATCCTCTGCAGGCAAGTGAGCGCGTGGCCCAGCATGTCCGACAACCCGGACGATCGGCTGCCCGTGGCTATGGCGAAGCCACCCCCCAGGACGAAGATCAGGCCCCAGTGCATCTTCTTGATGATGATGTTCCAGCACACGAGTCCGGGCGAGCGCTTTTTCGGACGTTTGTCGGGGTCGCTGGAGAAGGCTTTGAAAAAGTCAAGCCGCGAGGGCAGGACGAACATAAGGATTATCAGGCCCACCGCTGCCGTCGAGTCCTTGACGTCGCTGTGTCGTGCGAATGAAATGTATCGTCGTCATTATTTCAGTGTGTGCAGCTGATCATTATTATTAATGTAGAAACACTCGCCTGTCGGTGATGAAAGACGGCCAGCCGGGCACAAAGTCCGGCTTCCTGAAGAACCAGAGCAGCAGAATGGTGACAAAGATGACGCCGACGCAGGACTCGTGCCAGGTGACCGGGCCGAGTTCCTTGTGCTTGGCCTCGATCACGGACGCGGCGATCCTCTCGCCCTCCTCGCCGATGTCGATGGCCTTGGCCTCCTGGCTGGCGGGCCGGAAGAGCCCCGTATACATGATCTGGAGCCAGAGCCAGGTCAGCAGGCCCATGATGAACATGGCCGGGACCGCGTAGACCATCCACGCGGCGAAGTTTATGCCCGGGCTCTTTGGGAAGGTCCTGCGGTCAAGGGGATCTTTTTTTTTACCGGGACACGTGCCAAGAGTGTGAGTGCAGCTGTATATGAGCTTACGATTCGTAGATGCCCTTCAGGGTCAGATTGGTCCCGGTTCCCACCAGAGTGCCGATGCCGCCGATGCTCGAGGCGTAGGCTATGGCCAAGTAGTAGCTCATCGTCAGCTTCGTCGGCCTCTTTGAGCTTTAAGTAAGCAAGTATAAACGCTCGATGGAGAACTTTTCGCTCGATCCAATGCGATATGTCATATGCACCTACCTTTCCGCGTCCTCGTCGGCATCATCGTCTTGGACGAACATTTTGCCCAATCCTTGCTAAAAATTGACAAATTTACCTTGAATTATTTATTTGCGTGCAAGATGTTAAAAGTTTGACGTACCGTTTCCAATTCCATGAGGACTGTTTCGACGATCGGTAGCATCATAGCCGTCGCTGCGGTGTTCGATATCCACATTGAAATGAACATTGTGACCAAGAACAAGCCCAAGCTCAGTCTGAAATTTCATCATCGTGCCGTGCTTTATAATATTACTAGATATTTATTAAAAAAAAATCTCAACAAGTAATGAAGCATACTTTCGATGACCGCAGCCGATCCACTTGATGATGACAAAGGCCACCCTCATGTGCAGGCCGGAATGTTCGATCGCTAGAGCAATGACGAGACTCGTCACGAACATCATCGTCGTGTCATTCATGTAACACTTGCAAGTCTCGTCCGTGCCCATTACGCCCAGCAAAGGGTATAGGACGATCGGTAAGAGACCCGTGATCGGTAGTGGTAACACTTCCGTCACCCAATACAGCGACATCAGAGCGACGACGAATAGGCACCTGTACATCTATCATATTTGTGATTTTATTGTTTCTCGTATTTTACTATATTCCATAGTGTATCTCTTAACTGTTTAGATTCTTTTTCATTAAAAAAATAAGTACCTTTTCATGGCTCAAAATGATGAGTGGCACAAGGATGAGTGGCCAAATTACGACGACGATCGATTTCCAGTAAATGTTGATAAAATTACCCAGTAGTTTTCCGAAATTAGCATCTTTGTCTTGAGAATTGTTTTGTGACTTGCTGTAAACATTCATATTTTACTGTCAAAAGTGTTTCTATTGAATATTTTAGTAAGTGAAATCTGCGGATTAGCTCTGACTGACCCATTTATGGTGAGCTCCATGTCCACAATGGAGGTGTTAGTTTTTTCCATCTTTTTCGTCATTTTTGCCTTCTATCATAAAATCCCGACGATTTTGAGCTTTTTCTGCGTGGAAAAAAAAAAATGTAAAAAATTGAAAGTAGCGCAGAAAAAAAATGATTTTGCCTGCTTCACTTTACGTATCTACGCACTACAATCTACAAAAAGTCGCTCATCAAGCGTAATTGTGAAATTTGACACAAATGACATAATCATACCCTCGTTGTACTAAAAGTGACGAGCGTGCAGTTTATAGCGTTAATGAACTTGTCATCGCAGAAGTCAACGAACCACAATTTTTAAAGAAATTCTCGTCGTTTTTCTCTCAAATGGCTGCAAGTCTGCATTATGTACAAGCCCGCTTCTCTTTGACACGATTTTTGCGATTTTCCGCGAATCGAGCTTTTGCTCAGCTTTTTTTCTCTACTGACCTGATTCTCTCATTGTTATATAATTTCACGCACCAATAGCCGTAAGTTGACGATTTTGTACAATAAAATTACACGATCGTACGTGAATACGTGCTTTGTATGCTGTATCTATAGTCGATTTACATAGATTTTTATCTTAAAATGTACGCACGTAGACTTTGCGTACTTGCTTTCGAACATCGATACGTATTGCGATATGCTTGAGCAGGAGAAAATTACACATCATTAATATTATAATAAATAACACCACTTGAAATAATATTACGAGGCTATTTACTTTTTTCAAACCTTTGCGATACGTAACATAAAGATTTAATCGATAAAATAATGGTGATTTAAACTCAGATTCAATTGTTAAAATTATTTACTTTATTCATGGATGATCTAATACAATTAATAGCTAATCGACGAATTATTTTTCATCTTACAGTATACATACAGTATAATATGCATATGATATTTTCCGCAGTGAAGTTGTGAGGGAGAAAAATTATTGAACTGATGTTATTAACATATAGTGTTATTTTAGAGTGTTAAAAGTTGTACAAGCCATCAATAAGACATTTAATGAAAATGAAAAATGTAATGTTATCGCTTTGCACGCTCCGCAATTGTGCCTTACATTTTCACCAGAATAAAAAGCGTAACCACCCATAAAGCGATTATTTAGTCTGCAAAAAATTATTTTGATCATCAAATGAGTACTAGTTCGAGTATTTTAGATTTTATGTGTCTCGTCAAGTTTTAAGAATAACGTGAGTCAATTTTATTTGGTTAAGCTCAAATATGATGGACAACTTTGTATTATAACGTTGTGTAAATAAATTATGATTCTATAACAAAATTTATATCGTAAAACTACCAAAACTTAATAAAATACACGTTTTTGCATTGAATATTAAAAAATGTTTCGAAAATAGCGATAAACTGGTCGTCTATCAGAGGAAAAAATATAATTTTACGACTAAGGGTTGAGTACAAAAAACATAAACGAAAAAAGTTGCTTTTTTTGTTCTGTAAATTTTTCTCCATAGAATCATACTTGTATTACTTCTATCATGAACTTTGTAGCCCTGATCAACAAGTAAGCGCGCTCCACGCACTTTAATCCTTAGATAACTCTAACGCATAAGATATACTCCGAAGGAACCTTGGTTGAACAATTGGACAATCGAACGATCCACAAACGCGCTGCTTTCAATGTGCGATTGATTTTAATATCTTTTATTATTATTTGCCAATAGTATACAACACAATTAAGTTTGTAGATCACTGAATGGATCGAATACCTTTTCCTTTCAAATTTTTTTTAGAGTCAACATACTTTAGCATAAATAAATTTTTATTTATGTTAAAAAAATAAAACATCAGTTTAAACATTTTTCTGTGTTTTGTTTTTGATAACTACCCTTGCGATTTTATTCACAATTTTTTTTTTCGATTTCAGAGTTTATTCAATCTCAAATTCGCAATGTTTATTACAATGTACAGTATGTTCAAAAATTTAATTTGATTAACCTTTATCAGAGTAAATAAAGTCAACTAATTTATTACTGTATCTTTTATTATTTACGAGGAAAAAGTTAAAAAAAAACAAAAAACAATCATAATGAATCCTTTTTGTTTATTTAAAAATTAAGTACTTGTTTGTATATTTTTTTTTTTGTCTTTTGAGAGCCAATCGATACGAAAAAATATAAATTTTGCTGATGAAAAGTAAGGTAAAGCCAAATAAAAAAATAACAATAGCTTACATGCGCGTCGAAGAAATGAAAAATTAATTTTCATAGCTACACCCTTGCACTTTTGTAAAAACTTGTGTGATCAAAATAAATTGAGCATACACTGAGCTGGAGAAAAATTACCTTAAAAAATGAGTGCACCCAAGTTCACTGAGACTACTCCAAAAACTCTTCAAATAGCACGAAATAATTGCACATACTGAATGAATCACCACTTTAATACAGAAACACCTTTGGAAAAAAGCGACTTTTTTCACATCAAACAAACATCAACAGCCCCGCCAAAAAAAGAGCCCAAAAAAATTGAACAAAAGTTCACATGTTTGCTTGGAAACAAAAACATTCGAAGGACCGAAGAAAAAAAAGTTGCAGTCCAAATTCAAAGGCACATGAGCGCGCAAGGCTCTTTAGCCATCAGTCAGTTGGTGCAGCAAGCAGCCGTTGAACTACCAACTGTTGAGTGTACGCTAGCGCGTACGCGAGCATTAAACGCCCGTCTGAGAAAAGTGACGCTCTGTCCTCCTCTCATTCCCTCCTCCCTACTTTTGTTGCTGCACGCCGTATATATTATACGCGCGTAGGTTGGCATATAACATACAGTGGCGATGAAGAACAAATGTAAAAAAAAAGAGGGACCATACCACGTACATACATAACTACCGGGTACTTTAATGCTGCATTACGGGCACACGACAACGCTTCCTCGTTCATTGCTCGTATTATTATGGTATGGATGTAAGTACCCACCTTTTCTTCGGGTGGCTGTTCTTTTTGTTTCTCTTTTTTTTTTTTGTTATTTTTTTTGTCTTTGCACAGACATGGAGGGGGGGGGGGGGGGGGTTCCAAGCGGGATATTCCCTTTTGCCGCGTTTTGGGGGAAATTTCCCGAATTGCGCTCTGTATTTTTATAAATTTTCTCACAAATTCGCGTGTACATTGGGACGAAACTTTTTTAAAGACTACGGCTAAATTTGCACAGAAAATTTCAATGTCACAGCTGTCCTCAACTTCCGTTACAACAATGCCATTCAAAGGAATAGCTCATGTTTACGGTGAGTTATGACCGGTGAAATCGATCGTCCCGTTGAGTTAGCAGCTGAGCCGTGCCACGCGTGTTTACAAACAAGAATAACAATGACACCACATCCATCAACTGTTTTCTCGTCTCTATAAGAACGCGCTGGGCGCGATCTTTTGGCTTTTTCGCGACTCTATGCGCCCCGTCTGTTATGGCGCGTGCATTTTCTTCCTCGTCTCTTTTTAGTACGTGATATTTACTTGCTGACGCAATCGACTGCGATTGCACTTTGCCATTACATTCGGATCATGACTTACAGAGTAAATGTTGTACGTCTATACTTTGCGATTTATAATAATTAAGGACAATTTTGATGCTTATAGCCAGATCATTGTTACTTTAATCGTGTGAATTTTCCAATTAAATGTTATCAAATGATCTTGTGGAGGAAAACTTCAGCCTATGCATGCTATCTGAATCTTGTAAAGGTGTAAATTGAACCAAAAAGAAAAAAAAAAAAAAAAAAAGATTGTTCACTTGGGTGACAAAGTTAATATTCCAAATTAATTGTAAAAACAGCTAAATATTATATCCGTGTGAATGTGATCGTGTTTGATTGTGAATTAAGGACTTTCAGGATTTATTTCCATTTTTACGGTACCTCGAAAGTAAAAAAGAAAAAGTATTTCCATCGTTAGCTCTAAATCTGTTAATCTTGAGAAAAGAAACCATTTCCAAAAATATTTTTTGTCCAAACAGTTGTTAAATACCAGTCTCGCCCAACAATTTTAAATTATCTTATTCCTTCTTCAAGCTACCTGACCTCCAAAGGCGAGACTCGTGAGATTTACGTACGCCACACCGGGCGAAAGATCCTCACACTGTAGGTGTACAACGTGTTGTGCGGTTTCCGGATACAGTTGGTTTTAAAGCCTCAGGCTATCGTTAAAAGTTGGGCCATTGGAACCACGTCATCGTGTCCTAAAATTATTTTTAATTTCCGTACAATTCTCGAATTATTGCTTCATCAATAAAAGCGAGTCTGATATTCGCTGGCTTACAATAATTAATTTTCAAGTTTCAACATTGATAATAAATTAATATGATATGAAGATTGAGTATCATAGGACAATTATCTTAGCTGTGAAACAAAAGAACAGTTTCGAAAAATATAGCTGACGTATACGTATACGTCCGCTATTCTCGAATTTGTACAGTCAAATCGAATGGTTCTATTTTTAACTGCGAACGATTTCTCACCGCCGCTTGGACATAAGTTTAATGACACTTTTTGCTTACATTGGAAAGTTACAAAATACCTACTATTTTTACGATGATATTAATCCTATTCATCCTGTAGCAAATTACACCTTTGCCGAATGTCTAATCTCACTTGTAACAGCTGATACATATAAATTATCGCAATCTCGTATTGAGCCGAAAGCAACCGATCCATCATAAAGACGCTGTAATGAGATTTAATTAAAGTAGCTGCATAGTGTGTACAAACTAACCGGTCAGTTGCATCTTGAAATAACTGGTCGCCGCCGCCCCGCCTCGCGTGTGCATACAATAAGTTATTATCGCTTCAATCGAGGATCCGCGATTACGGCTCACTTGAGGGCAGGGCTACTCCTTTTTTTTGTGCAAGACACTTGACAATAACTCGCCCTACGCGCGAAAAGCCGAATCCCTCCTGCAGCGCTTTTATATACATAAATACATTGTAACAATATGTAACCCGCGTATATGATATACGTATGGAAGAATTTCAATCCATGAATGCGTCAGTGTGTCATCTTAATTCACATGCAACATACCGACGACATACTCGTGAATCAACTTTCCTTCGCGCTCGTCGGATGCGAAGTTTATCGTCGCGTCGCCGCTCAATCGTTTGTTTTTTTTTCAACTGCAGCTAATGTTGCATACAATTGCATGCACCACCGGCTGTCGGCTCTTTCCATTCAACTCGTGCGGGGATTCGACAAAACTCCTTCGCTTACAACCTTCTTTGATTACTTCGTTTGTTTTCATTTTTTATTATTTTTTATTTTTTTTCAATCGAATGCCGTCAGAGAAACTGTCTGACGAATCTGACGATGCATGCAGTAGCTAAGCGATTGCGTAAGGATTTGGAGCGCCGGACCGTCGCGGACGTCGTAATATGATTGATGGTCGATCCGATTGATACTCATTCAACTTGTTCTTCGCTATATGCTGTATGCTTTTTGCTTTATCGCTGCTGCTGCTGCTGCTGCTGCTGCTGCTGCTGCTGCTACGTTCGATTTATTGACCGTAAACGCAAACAGTCTGACGGTTTTTACAATTTTTACCGTGATCGCTTTGTGGCCACGTTCTGTGATCGGTGGTTCATTTTTGTTCCTCTTCCGAATTGACGCAATTCCCTTAAAAGTTCTTCATACATCTACTGTAAATTGTTACTTGATGAGTTTTTGTTTTTTCTTTGCTTTTTTCGTGCGGCAAATCACGCGTACATGTCAATCTTTTAATATATCATTCTATTTGACACATGTCAATCAATGAAATGTATGTTATGAATAGATTAAATTTTTCACCCCTTATACCTTCGGAAATATGCAAAATAATCAAAAAGCTCAATATTTCCTCGTGAATCACCAGTTTTCAAAATCTCTCTTATAGCCAGTTTTTGTTTTTGCAAAATGTGTTGGTATGATGTGTATGCATTGGAGCGTCGTCGCTTTCATCCGTCGACACCAATAAAACGGTACCAATGTATATTTAAATGGAAACGGAAGCCTGCATGAGCTATTGAGCGCATGTGCTTGTTTGATTTTTAAAGCTGCAAGACTACGTTGTTGACTTTTGCATTAAGTAGGCGGTAGTTCTTTTTTTTGTATCCAGGATAAGGTCGTCGACCGATTCAACACTTGAATTTGTTTATAATTGTATTTAATTTTCGATTTTTTAAAAATTTTATCAAAGTTATAATTGTGCAAAAGTTACTTCCGAGATTCCAAACTAATGAGATCGTGGTGTGAAAAGAAATAAGGTCTGCTCATTGATCAACCTAACTTATAACATTTCTGTGCCTTTACAATCGTATGTCATCGCACATTTGTATATTTTTGTGCTTGCATGCTTATATCGTTTCATCGACTGTGTACAAATAACCGATTTTGGAACACCATATCTTATGTTTTTACATCATCGTCAAAATGTAAATATATTCTTAACTTCATGTTATTTTTCAAAAATATAATAAAAAACAAAAAAGTTATATGTGCGAACTTACAGCTGAGATATCTTAAAAGACCATTTTTATGTTTCATACATCGATGACGCTTGCTTGTGCGTAAAGAATGAATCGATTTGCTTGTCAAACAAACGATCCGAGGGATTTATCAAACGTTCGACAATCTGTTTTGATGAAAGAGTATATGCCATGTGCGCACACGTCAACGACGATTATTTGAAAAATCTACCAAAGAAGTCAATATTGTACTATTGATACTATCATTTTTTTACCATACATTATACGTAAAAAAAAAAGCTTGATTTTGTGTACTAATTCAATTCAACTGACGGCTGATGAGTACCGGTGTAACGACGGAGCAGCATCGATAGAAAATATTTCGAAAAATTGTACTTCAACGCACTATGCCTTAGTGAGCATTTATACTTACTTACCTTTCTATCCCTTGTTTACCGATCTTTCATCACCCAGACACCCACATAACGCACACACACAAGCTACCACGTGCTCTTCCGCTATCCCGTCTCGCTCTCTCCGCCAAAGCCAGAATGTCAAAGGGTATAAATTCCCCGCACTCTTGAACATTCCTCGCTTTCATACAGCTACGAGCATGCACTGTTAACTGCAGGCCGCGTCTTACAACCATGTAAGCAAATGAATCATACTACCTGATTGTTCACTATTGGAGCTAGCTTTTCTAAACAGACAGCGGCAGAACCGTAACGCAGCGACGCAGCCAGTGTATCCGGGGACTGCCCCTTTTTCCCAACTTTATCATACCCCTTTCTCTTACACATTAATGTTAACAAAAATATTATTTACAACCACAGGCAAGCCGATGGACCTGGATCGTGCGCTGAAGGCGTGAAAAACAATACTTTCCTACCTCGGACGTTTTTGAGTGCTTGCTGCGCCCTCGGTATAGGAAAAAAAGCGTTCGCCTGCACCGATGCGTATCACAACGGTCCCTTCGCAAGCGCCTTTGGGCCCAGTGATCGCCCTGGAGGGATGCACATTATTTTGACGACAACTGTACTATTGTAGAACTAGATCGAATTACTTGTTGATCGTCGATGCCACTGTTTGTGCACTTATGATTATAAAGACATAATATTATGGCTGGATAATAATGATACAAACATAACAATAAACAAAAGTAGATACATATTTGTACGCAAGTGGTATTAGTAATTACAAGAATAAGTATAGTGGTACACCCCAGTAGTGGCTTTAGTAATAATTCAGTTAATTAAGCTTTTTGTTCGCGCTAATTATAATCATCACAACGACCTAATGGTCAAAAAAGCAATATGTATACTAAAAAATGAGAATTTCACCACTCTTTTGCATACGTTTGTAATTTAAAAAACCTGCAAAGAGAGACGGAAGGGGCAGGTAGGAGGACACTCTTTCCCTCTCCCTGGTGCAAGGGGACTAGCCATCAGGAAAAATTGGCACACGTGTACCCATTGCGATTGGTCAAGATGACGCCCTTTCGCAACAGGTTGCTGCAGGCTAGCTGAAATTTTCCTGCCATAATTCCCCTTGGATCATTGGAGCAGAGAGCCTTCCGATCGGCTGCTGGCTACAGTACCGGTGACGTGCCTGAAGCCCAGAGCCCAAGATCGACTGAGCGCTAAACGAAATTGGCCCTGCAGCGCGCGATTAGCTCAGGTGGAGACGCCATCCCAAACGTTTAGTGTACAGGCGCCGTCAGAAAATTACACAGCGACCAATCAGTCGCTGGTACAATTTAGCTAAATAATAATATATGAATCTTCTTCGATGATCATTCAAAAAGGAATGTTCATGTATTATTAACTATTTTATAGATGGTACTAAATAGATTTTTTTATTGTAAAGCGGATACTGTACATATTAAATAATTCTTAACTATCGATTATGCTCCACACATCACGGCATTCGCGGCACTTTCAGTATACAAAATTACGATATTGCAGCGTGAAGCAGTTCAAATTGAATTGTAACGAAACCATTTAAAAAATTTATCATTATACAAAGAGGATAGTAAAAACAACTATGAATTCCATGCGGTTGATTGTAACAAGCTTATGACAATAAGGCTATTATCACTTTTTTCTTTCGAGCATGATTTGAAACAATAATGAACATTTTCTTGATTATCGTCCGAATGACGATGGACGGAAAATCGGAACCCAAGCGAAAAAAAGTATTCCTACACTGGATGAAAATAATACAGAAGTGCACGAATCACCAATCTTTGTCGCAATCCGAGACGCGAAAAACCCAAGCTACAAGTTATATGCACAAGACGAGAACTAACGTATGGGTCTGCAGTGCAAAAAAATCAGCTCCGACGGTTGTATACTGATAATATACTGTGCGCTTGGGGTGTACATCAGTGCAGTACAATATACTTTTGTCGCGCTCGGCTGATCGAGCGTTCGATCGTCCGACGATCGATGAAACCACATACCGATCGAAAACCTTGGAATCCACAAAAAGCCGCGATGTTTCGCGAGCGAACGATAAATTCCGCACACCTTGAAACCTGCCGTACATTCTGATTCCAGAAAAATGCCGGGTCTACGCGAGCATCTCGTTCGCGGTCCTGCTGCTCGTGATCGGCGTGCCGCTCTGGTGGGAGACGACTGTCGTGCCGCGGGTCGCTCTGCCCTACGCGGGCATCAAGGCCCTCAACGAGCTGGACCTGCGCATCCACGTGAAGGTCCTGCTGGGGTGTCTCGACGAGTACCGCTGCGAGCGCCTGGCTCCCGAAATTCTCAACTTGCTCACTGATTCTGGACATTCCGGTGAGTGTGTCTATATACTTGCTGTTGTTGTTGTACGAAGCCGCTTGTTCGGTATTTTCAGCAGGCGAGGAGTTTGTTTTTTTATCCGCGTTATTTTTCATCGAAATAGTTCAGGGAAAAATATTTCATCGATTTTGCGGAGACGAACATGCAATACGCAGCAATCGGTACCGAGAATACGGTCTTTTTCTAGCCTACGGGGAATGAACGCGGAAAGAAAGAAAATGTGCTCGTGATGGCAATGTCTTCCGGTTAGTCTTGATTACGTAAAAGTAGTATTCTTTTTCTAATTTTTTACACAAAACGTAATTTTCCGAGCAACCATAATTGTGTAACCAGTCGAATTTTTATGCATAGTTGACAGGACGATAAATGCATTTCTTAGCTTGCCATAAATTTCAATTGAAAAATCTATTTCGAAAAATACCAGTGCAGCCGTACGTATAGTTGATTGCTCGTTTTTACGTCATTTGCCTCGAAGCAATCCTGCAGTTATGACTTGCCTTTAATTTTTTTTTAATAATACCGTAAGCAAATGCAAAGCATTCATATTTTAACAGTCGTTTGTTCGTATACCTATTTTTTAAATTACCTAAGTTTATCATATCAGCGTTTTTACACGATCGGCCGGTTTATCTACTCAAATGTTGATTATAAATATGTACAGCAGTTCAATACATAATAGTATGCCTGGCATGTAACAAAAATTTCAGAGGGGCATGAAAGCTGCATATACGTTACAAAACTATTTAGAAAACTGTACAGTGATTCATATCGTGCATGTTATTTAAGCGATTTTTTAAATGATTTTTCGCAGAATTTTTCATTTCATAAGATTCATAAAGCATTTTGCAGAGCATTTTCTAAGTACAATAGTGGAAAATGAAAAATCGCGCGGAATGCCGTATAGATACTTTGCACGATATCCTGCGTGCCATTTTAGACGGTTAGTTTCATGTAAGTAGGATTTCTTTTGTACCGAGG
>JAPYYV010000369.1:0-36787 GCA_030522625.1 Copidosoma aretas
CTGCAACCTCTCCTCTTTCGCACCGTGCATCATCGTGCTAACGAGTCCCGGCCACATCCGCATCTGCGCGCGAGCATAAATACCCCCGGCCTACAACACATCGTTTCATTTCAGAGCGAGAGAGAGGCGTCGATTAGCGGCCCGAGCGCTGGCGCAACCGCGACCCACTAGACCAGACCCCCCTCGGGTTGCACAATACACCCCCGCCCACGCCTTCGACGATTTCTGAAGCCGTCCGTCCGTCCGTCCGTTCGTCTGGCGCGCGTGTGAATTTCGCGGCTTTAGTGTACACGCGCGCGCGCACGCAGAGCCGTAAAGTTCGCCGCGCCGACGTTAACGAGCGTCGTTTAAGCGTCGTTGGATGGGGGGAGCGTGGGCGGCACGCAGCTGGCGCCGCTTTCTTTCCGTCTCTCCTGGGCGGTTTTTTACCCCGCGAGGGGATTTTTTTCGGTCCCGCGAGGTCGTGGCCGTTTTGGGAAAAAGGGTCGTGTGGGCCGCGCGATAGGTTAGGAAAACTTGCCTTTTGCGAAGCGCGGGTGTGAATGAGTGCGTGCGCAATCGTTGAGTGAGGTGATTGATGAATGTCCTTATTAAGTGCGAGACGATCGGAGTGACTGTTGGTCTTGCGTAGGGCCGGATCAGCGTCTTTTTAAAAATAGTGAATATACGCATGGGCTGAATTAGCTTGGTTGGTAGAGTGCACAGGTCTCTTGTGAATGTGACCGGGGGGTGTTGTAGGGATCGGGTTTCGAGACAAACGTGAAGCTCTGATCTGTGGTCATACGAGTGAATTGGGCAGCGATTCCGATTGAACTGACAATAAAAAATTGTGTGACAATAAATAAATATGGATTCGCAAGATATTGGAGGTTTTTTTTTTCGATGAATAAGAATAAAAATTTTGCGTGAATGCACTGCCAATTCAAATGTAAAACAAAGCACTTGAGTATCATTTTTGTCACAGATTTTGAATACTTTCATTCGCTCAATTTCAAAACGTTTTAGTGTTTGATTCTATAGAAGTGAATGCTCTAAGCGTTAGAATTCTGCGACAAAAATTGTAAAATGAAGTTTCTCGTTTTTCAATGCTTGGATTTACGCTGTAAATAATTGATAACATCTACGGAGTATTGCCGTGACCCTTTTCAAGTTTTAGTGACCATAACTATTTAAAATCTACACTGTAAGTTCGAATGCTTCAAACGAAACTCTAATGTGTTTAATTTTTATCTCAGATTTCAAACATTTTTATCCATTTATTTTCACAATACTCAAACGATCAAACTCAAAATCAATCACTCAAAACGTTTAAAACAAAATGCGTAAGTGTTTGATAATCCTTTGAATGCTCGAACGTTTTCAAAGTAAACACTGCAAGTGTTTGAATCAATGTGACAAAAATATAATACTCAATGGTTTTTTTTTAGCACCATCAGTATACACCAAATCATCATCAGCATCCGAAACCACGGCTCATCTAGATTCCCTTAAAAATGCAGCGTGAAAATCCTTCAAAAGCCACAACAAGCAGCCAAACGAAGCGCACCTAAACTCGCACTTGAAAACCGCCCAGCCGAACTTGAAGCTCACCACGACGTCAATGATGGGTATTGGGTAGCGATCGATATCTTCGCTCCCACACTCGAAGTGAGCAAACGCACAGCCCTTCGCTTTTCACCACGCGTTGACAGTGCCGTTCCGTCTCTCGTACTTCAAGCGTGCAGTGCACCCAGAGAACACATGCCCCGACGCACAAGCCCCCTCTAGACGCTCCGTTGTCGTCTGAACTTGCTCATTTACCTCGTCCCCGCGCTTCTGAAAACTTCGAACTCCATTATCGCCCCTTTCCCGCTCTTCGGAAACTCAGTAGCGAAAAAATTCCTTCCTGTACCCAGAAGCGCCGGGTATACTTGATCCATCGCTAGCGAAATGTTCCTCTCCTGCTTCTCTTTAACGCTCGTTCACTTACCCATCCGCTTGCGCTCACACACATGCACACAAGCACACTGTGTAAGCACTTAACCGGCCTCTGCACACCTTTTCCATATCTCGAGATGATCAAACTACGGCTACATGCCGCTGACTGGCTTTTCACTTAATTTGGAGAACACACGCTCACTCGCCTTGATGGCTCTTTTTGTGGGCTCGCGTATATAAATGTACAAGGAGCGCGCGGTGACGACACACCGTAAACGCGAGGCAGACGCGTAGGCAGTAGAGCTTGACGCCGTGGCGTCTTTGTATTTCTGTGTGGGTCGAGTACTACTGTTCAATTGAGGATTTTGGAGATACTTTGTTTCAGAACTTTCGTGAGTTGGGCGGGATGGGGGAGGAAGTTTTTGTGAATAACTTGTGGGTCAATGGAGGTCGGCTCAAAGTGCTGGTGCATCTATGAACGCGCGATTATTTCTATTGTCAAGAGGTACGATGAAGATGTCGAGTTAGGTAAAGCTTGGATCGATGGCGATCGTAGAGATAATTCGTCGACGCGATGGGCTTTTAAACACGCAAGGAGTAGGTCTGGTTCTCTTATCGTGGACGTTATCTGGATGAATCAAAGTTGCGAGAACTAGTGTTTTTTCAATAAATTCCTTTGTAAGATGAAATTTTTAACGTTGCAAGCAATTGTTATTATTATATTGGTATTAATATTGTAATACTAAATTAAGGAATATTTGATTGACAAATACATGTGAATAAAGAATCTTCTATACTGTGGATATAACAACATTTGTGTACAAGTAGCATTAGTGAAAATATCTACGTGGTTATACTATCCGATACAGAGTACGGCTTCTTGAATATTCTCTTTGTTTTATAACTTTTTTCTATACTACAGCATGAAACATATAAGTCTTTCAAAGAAATTCCACAATAATTTTATTCGCTATTGTAGACAATGTCTGTTGATTACGACGTTTCCGTATACTCAACATTGATGGATCAATATCATTGAAAACCGTTTAGATACTAAAGATTTTTTCACTTACAAACGATACAAAAACAGGCTTCTAGTCTACGCCTGAAACCATTTCCAGGTAAAGTAATATACTCTCAGAACGTCTTTGCATTGCAAATTAGACGATCAACTTCTGCATTCCACAGTGAAGCAAGGCTTTTGTTCCAAACAAAAACCATTCGACTCTCATCAACGCATCAAAAACCACCCTGTCACCTGTCTAAAAACTAATTTTCTTGTCCGTCGAAAACCGAAGTAACAATGCAACACCTCCTCCTCCTTCTCCTCCACAATAAAAAGCAAAATGAATTCCTCGCCAAAAACCCATCGTCAAGCGAAAACGCGAAAAAAAGCACTCAGGGGGTTCTTGCGAACCATTTGCGAAACGTATTCTAATCCCGAAACAATGAGCACGTTCGAAAACGAAAAATCTCCACAACCACAGCAACTTATTCCACAGGCCTTGTAGATATCGTGTGAGCCTCAGCAATTAAAGGAGCAAACGATCTAGGCCCCCTTCCCACCTCCTTCTCACGGGTCTTCAAATTTCTTTTGTCAATTTCAGGTTTCCCTCCAGATACCTATGTTGGTGACTCCACCAGCGTTTTACATCGCGCTTAAATATACACGCACTACGCAGTGTATCTATTATACGAATGCAAGTTGAGCATGCTAAATGCAGAATAGACTCGTAATAAGTATACGCGAGCAGAATCGGCATCTGAACTACTTTAAAGTACGTGGTTTCCATACTATACGCTAATATATACATACTTTATGAATGCAGCGTATTCGCGTAAACTCGTGCACACGGTGTAGAATATTATGATAGAGCGCGAGAGCACACGTACGATAATAACACACGCGCGCTCGTATCCACAGGTAGGTAAAGGCTCCTCGCACCTGTTACGCGTCGGAACTTCTTTCCCTCTTCCTTCTTCTTCTTCCTTTCGTTTGTTTCCTACCTCTCCGCGAATCTCACATACGCACCAGACATGAAACGGCAGAAACGACATGGCACCAGTCCAACAATATAAGTCGCTACAGCACCGAGCGGAGAGAATAAATTCTCGCACTGGCTTTTGGCGGGTGGTATTTCAGCTGGAGAAAGAGAGAGAGAGAGAGAGAGTAGCAGCACTTGGGCGAGGTCAGTGCCGCCGATTGGACCGGGCGTATACGCACGCATACATTCGAACCGCACCAATATACGGTTGCGCTTCTTCTCTATTTGGACGCTGCTCCTTTCTTCCTCTCCTTCTCCCAGCTGTTGTGCGAGAAAGGAGAGGGGATGCGGGAATGCGTTCAGCGCGGGCCTTACCCCCTCTCCTCAACTCTGGTCTTGAGGCCCTCAGATACGTACGCGCATGACTAAAAACATGAACGCTCTCGCCGCATAGATTGTACTTGGTTTCTCTGTGCATTTGAATTCAGGATGTATCATCATCTTGGGTGTTCGTCCGATTTTGCGGGGGTCAGTTATTTTTGCCTTCGTTTTTGGAGGGTTTTTTTTATCAGTACAGTGTTTTTGGATCTTCGTCGTTAAGAAAATTTTGGTTTCTTTCAATATTGTGGAATTGCAGGGTTAAGGGTTTTATGGGGACAGTATTCGATATTTTTAACTCAAGTTTTTGGTTTCAGTATAACGTAATAATTGAAGTCCTTCACTTAGAATGGGCTATTACAAAGTCCTGACAAGTTAGTAATGAGTCCAGAGTAAAAGCAAAAAGTTTGAAAAAACCATTGTTTCTTTAGTAACTTAACCCCTTATTGGAAGTTGACTAGCTCTGTCTTCGTCAGTTTTTATTCATGTCAAAAAATAACAAATACGTGTTTACTATTTTTCTATAATCTACCCATATAATTTTATGGGTTAAAATATCTTCTTCCTTATTTCAGTATTTGATTTATGTTTAGCGACCCCAAAATACCTACAAAACTGCAGTTCATTATCATCAATATCAATGACTTTGCATTTGAAATAGAGTTAACTAATCTAATATAAAAGAGAAGGTTTCTGCCAAATTCTCCCAACGTCTTTGACTCTCCAGTCTTCATACAATACAGCCTTTACCAAGGTTCAGCCCATATTTACAACTCTCACTTTGCATCAAGTCAACTATACATGAACCGTTTTTTCGAATTACTAAAGATTTTGGGATATATTACCACTAAAAGCCATAAAGCCATCATCGCAGAATGTAAGAAAAAGAGCTAAGAAACCACGTAGAGGAAAGAGAAGCTCCTGGGGCTCATTATCCTCTTCATCGAGTCGGAATATAAGATCCCTCGAGCATCACCAAGTTCCTTATTCACTCCATATAGACGACCGAACGTACAGCGCAGCTAACGTATTATCTTGCAGGAGGCAGCGGGGTACAGGTTGTAGTTTGGACGCGCTCGTCCGAGCGGCGCGGGCGTACTTATACATCCGAATCGCGCTAGTGTGCGATTAAGCCTCTCCCAACCATCAACTGTATACCCCAACTGAAACGTGCATGGCACGTGTATGTACGTACTAACTTACATGTATATACCTACCTCTACGTACATGCATAAGCGTGCGAGCAAACGGCCCCGGCAACTATATGACGATGATGACGACGTGGGTCCTGGTTTTCGCATGAGGTACATAACGCTACGTACGCCTAAGAGCAGAGGAAGAGAGGGGTTGTCAGTGCGGAGCAGCAGCAGCAGTTCGCTGGGCAGGCAGGCAGGCAGGCAGTCAGGCGACGACGACGACGACGACGACGACGACGACGGCGACGAAGAAGAAGAAGCAGAAGGAGAGAGAAGAGAGAGGTGCATCGCCCTCTGTCGTTGCGTCAAGGCCAGCGAAAATGTGCACTCTCTCTCTCGCTCTCTCTCTCTTTCGTTCGCCTCCTTGCTCTTACCTACGTACGTACAACGTATATTCGTATACACCGTCTGCCATGCTCCGTGCCGTGCAGCTACGCTGCCACAGCAGCTTATGGCGAGCGCGCGGCACTTTAAGCCTCTCCTCTGTCCCTCTCTCTCTCTCGTCCGTTCGCCCGCTCGGGCTGGTTGGTGCGCTTTTTCGAGAGAGGAGCCCCAGGAATCGAGGCTGCTGTCCTTCTCTCCCTCTCTACCTCCTCGATAGGCACAAAGGAATTTCGCGAGGAAGGAGGAGGAGTAGCTACGCGGAGCAGGCCCGAGGAAAATTGCCGCCACGGCCGGCGAAGCTCGTCCCAGCCGGTCTAGGAGCAGGTCTATATAGAACTAAACTACAGCTGAGTGTTGCACGTCTTGGAAGTCCGAATTGCTTCCGAGGAATTTGACCCGACGAGGAGGGAAAGGATTGAGAGGTGGGTAGGTTACGTTTTTTTGAGATTCGCTGGTAAATGTGAGATAGAAAGGTGGATTATTTCAACTCTTACGCAACACTCTTATAATCATAATCAGGATTGGGATCGATGAGGAGATGTGTTTCAAAATATATGATTCCCGATTAATGATGATAAACAAGTTGTACTTGGGATATGGTTTAGGACATCATGTAAGAAGTGTAAGGTGGGTTATTGTGCATTTTCCTATAGATCAACCTAATCGCAAATTTTTCTAAAAATCAGAATCATCAATCTTATTTCAGAAACTGTAATAAAAAAACTGATTAAAAACATGAACAAATATGGCAGTATTTCGGAAAGCAAAATTGGGCATCGAAATGGACATATCTTATATTTTTTATGTCCTGGCTTAGATTTTGCGTTGCTCAATCCTTGCTTTAAACTACTGAATCAACAGATCTGGTTGAATTATCCTGGTGACTATAAGTGATTTTAAATAAGTCCGGAGGATACAGATCCAATATGCTCTTATCGAATTTCTAGACTATTCATTGACTAATTATTAAAACTGTTGCTAGACCACCACGTGATAATCAGTCGATCTCAGACAAGCAAGTCCACTTCAAACTACTCAGAACAACTCTGGGAGAGAACTCATGGCCACAAGTACACGTTGATCAGATGTCAGAGTTCCGATGATACGAGTTTACTAAACTTTTAATAAGACTATAGTTAAGAAATTCGTTTTAATAAGTCTATAGTAGTGTCATCAGTTATCTGAAAAGTGTGAATATCACGACGGCGTTAACCAGAAAAGTTGTAAGTCTGGTGACCTAATGGTATAATTATGAATATGGCCTCGGATGAACTTCCCATCATAGTCGTTGGAAGTCACCCAGATAAAATCACCAAACGGTCCTTATACATCGCATCTGATAATGCTGGAAATTACATTTTTTCTAAAATCTAAATCGAAAAAATCGAGTAATTTCTTCAAAGATGATTTTTTTCAACTCAAAGAGATTTTCGACCAACATGATCCAAGCTACAATTGCATACACATGAGTTATATCGAACCAATCCTATCAAATTCCCTTTCCCGCAACATCAGCTACCCCACCTTCCCCCTCACATAAACTCCAACCGCGTTATATACTCGACGATTTAGATTATAAAGTCAGTATCAGGTGTAAAATGGCTGCGGATCGAGCGAAGCTTCTCCAAAGCGCGTACAATCTCGATTCATCCTTTCCTATAACTTGGCGTGCTCACCGAGGAGAGAATTCATTCCTTCTTACCCACACATACTCATCCGTGAGCACACGGACGGAATACAGAGGACGAGAGTCCACCTAACTGCCGAAAGCCTCCTTTCTCCCCTCCCTTGCACGCTCGGCAGTTCGGCTCCTCTTTCGTTCGTTTTCTTCTTCTTCTTCTACTACTTCTTCTCCTCCTTCCACCGCTCTTCTCTGTCTTCTGGGTCCCAGAAGTCCATCGGGTACTGCCGTGCTATGCGCACCATGCCGTTTTTTGCCTTTTTCTATATACATTTGCGGCTGCTTGCTGCTGCTCGAGTACGGCGTGGCTCTTGGGCCTGATTCCTTCTGCCTTCTTTTCTTCGTCTTCGTAGTTGTCTCTTGTATCTTCTCTCTTTGGGCACTGCCTCAACATATGTATGTAGGTATCGTCTTTCTGCCTGTCTCTCTCTCTTTCTCCCTCCTTCCTCTTGAAAAAGATATATAGTTCCCACTGTAACGTCCTCCTCTCGATTTTTACTTCGTCTTCCTTTTCTACTGTCACGTGAGGCTTAGGTATACGAACTCCAATGGTGGATCCAAATGAAAATTTGTGTTCAACGATGTTTAAAACTTTTTACTTTTGATAATCATGTTATTGTTCTTTTTTAAGTATTTTTGCGAAATAAAACTATTTTTTATACATTTAATAAATTTTTGATTGCATAATCGTTGGCACGGATAAATTCTATTAAGCATGAAGAGGCTCACAACTATATCAAAATATGACCAAATAAGGTTCTCAAAAATTCTTTTATTGAATTAGAATTTGAAATAATTAGCGTGCATATACCCAAGACACGTATTTTTAAAACAAACCCGAATATTTGGAGAAGCTATATCCAAAAATTGCCTAAAAGTATAAAATTGGCATCCTGAAGGTTAATACCACAAAAAAGCAGCAAGTACTTGTATGCTCTCTAGCAAGGTCGTTTTATTTTCGGGCTCGCCAAGATGTCCACAGTAAAGTTGGAGGGGAACAGTACAGCACAGCACTGCAGAGGAAAGAGAGAAGGAGGAGGAGGAGAAGAACGAATACGGAAAAAGAAAAGAATGAGGCTCTGCCATAGCCGTGGCGTTGTTGAGCGGGTCGGGGACTTAACTTGAAGCAGCAGCAGCACACCAGCTTTTCGTGCGCCTGCGGCAGTAATAGCAGCAGCAGTAGGTAGGACGGGAGAGATAGAGAAGGGGACTGCGAAGAGGAGAGGAGAGAGAAGGTGGGGTTTTTGGATGGATGGAATCTGGTTGCGATAGGTCATGGCCGGACGAGGCGAACCTTCAAGATGGAGCGAGCGAGCGAACAAGCTTATGCGCTCGAGAACGGCAGCGGCCCCGCAGCCGAGCGTAATTCCTTCGCGTGCGCGGATTTCGGAGCGCGCGCCATACCGGTATAATATACCTGTGGCTGCTCCAACTTGTTCTCGGCTTATGGGAGTTCTATTTTTTTTTTTTTTTTTCCACAAGCTAACTCTTTATTTGGCGCTTGTGTCTTCGGATTGTAAATTGGAGGTATTTTTCCCTTCTTTTCAACCGCGATGACATGTTTTCATAGAAACAAGAGGTATCTTGGATTTACTTTAATTGAAATACTTTTACATAGTTTAACGAAGGATACTGATATATTAACACGGTGAAATATTCAATTAGCCTCTTTAAAATATCGCACTAAATCGTGATTCAATGAAAATGAGTACCATTGAATATGTTTTATTCGTTGTATCACAAGTTCCAACAAAACAGTATGCGCTTTCTGAGCGATACAACTTACCAACGCATTGAAAGTTAATTTAAAATATTACATGGTGAGCTATGAGATGTCTCTGCTATAACTTTGTTTTTTAACAAAATAATAGAAAGGGGATTTGAAGATACTCAATATAAATCTAATAATACCTTCAAATTTAAAGATTGTTTGACTGGTGATCGGGGTTTTATAGAAGACTGATTTAAAAGAGTTATTACCGCAACTACCAAAGAAAAAGTAATGCACACAAGAAAAAAGGAATTGAGTAAGACTTACCATCAGAATTGACGTTTACATTGGTTTCAGCCAGGTTCAATGTAATACTTTAACTTTTATATGAAGAAGTGAATAAAGTTAATGTATCCGAATGCTTTTATATGACAATTGATGTCTCGTAGTATTAAATAAAAATTAAATATCCTGCATAAATAATCATCTTGTCTGTGACTCGTTTGGCAAAGAAGCACTTACAACTGTAAAGTTGGATTTCGAATTGCTCCAAATTTCTGCACCAACGGCATTTATAGTTATGCGAAGAGTATTTGTATGAGCTCACTAGAAAAGTAGCGGGATATTGTTTACGAATAAAGGGTAAAGGTACACTAAGCATGAGTTGTTGATGATAAAGTGGTAAAATGAACGAACTTCAAGTGGACAGGGCCAAAGGACGAAGCAACCGATAAGATGAGGCTATGTAAGGAGATGAGTCGAGGAGAAGGAAACTTCTACATCACATAGGGATTACTTGATACGCTTATATTGCAATCAAAATTACGTGGAACACGGGTATGTTGTGTGCTGGCCTTAGAATCGATCTAGGCTTAATCTTTGAGTTGTTAAGAAAAAACGTATATCCAACGATTTCGTGGGGTAGATAAATTACAAACGACAATTGGAGCTTGATACGGACGCTGCAATATAGATATTTTGAAAGAAAATTAAGATAAGGATTCCTACTGAACAGGAATAACCGAATAAAGGTATACATGAACTGTGTAAGGAATATTTTTATTATCCATTGTATCACTGATACATTAAGAATCACAACTGGCACCTGTAACTTATCTATTGAAGATTCTACGTACATAGAAAAAGACCCAATCGAAAAAATTCAATCCCTTGAATGCAAGTCCTAGCTTGTATTTCCTTCAAGGATAAACTAAACATTGCAAAACCATTGTTCGGTAACCATAAAACCACCAGATTCACAAAACCTGCAAAGAAGAACGAAAGGATCTAAAAGACCTTGAATCGTTCTACTCTGTGACTCCTGCTCGACTTCTATCCTCCTACCGTACCAACATGCATGCATACCACCCGTTAGGGCGTTACGACTCGATTACTCGTTCCTATACACGTACACGAGCAGTATCAGTACCCACTGCAGTAGAAAGTCGCTGGATTTATGCAGGCAGCAGCAGCAGCAGAGCGGACACCTGCGCGAACCTTCGGCGCCTCTTTTCTCTCCTCCCTCTTCTTTCTTCCTCATTGTCTCCTGCGAGATTTCTATCTCCGTGCATACGTTTACGTAGCGTTCACTCTCGCTCTTCTTCGCCTTCTCTCTCTTTCTCTTTGCCAGAACTTGCCTAGTTTTACTGTAGAGGTAACTCGTACAACACATACACTTTATTTGTCCCTTCTTCTCCGTCTGTCCATTTGTTTCGCACAGGGAACTGTGTCAGCCATTTAATAGTTTGGATTTATGGTTGTGCACGTAGGTAAAAATGATTTTACGTTTGATTGGCGTGCGAGATACGTTGGTTCGCGTCGTAACAGCGTGAGATTAGAGATCAGATGTTTTGGCATGGCGTTGGTATAGTAAAAACAGTTAATGTGGTCGGGCGTTATTGAAATATACGATTAGAATGGAAGATAGCGCCTTGACAGTTTTTAATGAATGCATGAAACTGAATATGACTTGTGAGTCGATAATACAACAAACCCATCACAGATAGAAAGGATCACCAGTATTCAAGTTAGGCTTATTGACTGTTAAGAGGTTTGGATTCAAATACGACTAACTACTCAATCATTAACAGTAAAGTTTTCGTGGGATCAGAGGTTCGAAAAAGAGATGGTAACAAATCCAAATACTTATTCAATAACTATCAATGACGTGACTTAACTCTCAACAAATATTTTTTCATCTAAAGTCTCATTGTAAATGAATCATTTGTTAACTAAAAGTAACCCTTCCTATCGGTGTACCATTCAGAATCTTTTTCCCCCTAAGCTTATTTATTAAAGTATAATGCAAACAAATGTATCCAATGTATCCAGCAGAGACCCCTACGACTCCTACTGCTGAAATCAGTTTCCCCAACATACTCCAACTAACCCTCTACATCTCGATAACAACGGAGCATCTTAAAGTCCCGCACATACCTCCCAAAGTATGCGCTCATAAAAAAAAGTCCGGTTAAGGGGTCAGACCAGCGCGTATGCACACACATAAGTACACCAGAGTCGCCCTTAACTGATGTAACCCACAGCGCACCATATCTCTCCGCAAAAGGCATGCCGCAGAAAGTCTCCTCCGGCTCCTTACCCCTCCCCCATGGAGGCTTCATCCAGCAGCATCTTCAATCATTCGTTCCCTTTCCCCCCCCCCCATCCTCTGGCTGTCCATCAGCCATCCGCTCACCATCTCTCTCCCTCTATCGCTTTTTCTTCTTCATCGTCCGTATGTGTGTGTGTGTGTGTGTGTGTGTGTGTGTGTACTCGATACCCTCCCCCCATACACCCATGCCCCTGGGCAGAAAGAACGAAGAAGAAGGACAGAAGATCCGGGGAGAGAGAGAGGGACGAGAGATTACTAGCGTAATGCCGGCCCCCTGCCCCTGCAGCTCATAGCTGCGAGCGTGTGTGTGTGCGCGCCGCGCTCATTTTTGTTCCGCGCCGCTCTGTCTTCTTTCAGCCGAACGATGCACCCGTCGAACCGGCTACCGACCAACTGTGCCTTATTCGATTCGACGCGAGAGCCGCTGTGCACGCGTGTGTAGGTGATATGTGCGGATATGGTCGCGCGTATGGGTGATGGAACAGAAGAAAGGGTCGTGGGGTGTGTGTGGGGTGTATGTGTACGTACGTGCGCACCGGACACAATGGGCCCGTGTGTGCGTGCGGCTGCTCGAGAAGTCGCTCAGGCTCTAGCTGGAATTTACGATGTCTCCGTGGCGGCGGCGAGCGCAGGTGGATTATTTACTGTAATTACTCGCCGCTAGCACTTGGACGTGTGTGTGCATGAGGGGTCTACGTAAGAATGGGCCGAGAGTGTGTGAGGGAGAGTCGGCATGATTCATCGATAGGTCGGTGGTGTATTTTTATTATTCTTCGCAAGCGCCAATGAACTCTGTGGACTCGCGCTCTCGTTGTCCGACGTGAAATTTCGTTTGACAACGCGATTGAAGATCCAGCTCTGAGAAAAACTTGTCTGGGCCTTGGGGCGAAACCATCTGCTCCACGATGGTTTTTCGTCCGAGTCCTCGTGTGGACTGCGGAATCGCTCTTATCCTCGTACCGCATCTCTGACCTTATTCTCGGCGTTTTACTTGGAAGCTCGGCAAAACCAGCTTTGACCGAATATAGCGGGTTTTGTCCACAGTGCATCTGACTGCAAGCAGGTGTTTACGCTGGTGCAGTGTATGCATTTTGGCTTACTGAGGGGATATGTCTTTGGGACCGAATGTACGATTTTTTTTGTGATCGGTGATTTCGTATTTTTGTTTTACCTTTAATCTGGATTTTGGACTTGATGATTAATACAAATTAATCAGAATTGTACGATCTGAGAGACTATTCAGCCCATAAAATCATTTAGTCCCTTCTAAACGAAATAAATCTGAAATCAAACTGAAATCATTGATATCATTAAAATCATTCGTTAATGCACATCATTTGGGATCCGATCAAATGTTTGAATATGGATAGAGTTGGTCAATCAATATTGAAATAACACTAAGTTAGCTCAAGTTGATATGAAAAAAACTGAGGAATCACTGTGAAATCACTGTGAAACCATTTTGACATCATTAAAATTGTAAGTCCAAAATAATTTTTATCTTCCTCATAAAGAGTAAATTGACCCACCATATGTCCATGCTTTGGTAGTTGGTTGAAAAATTTCACGTGATTTGCTGTAAAATCCCAAGCAGATTTTCTTATCCGTTTTACCGAAGACTCCCATTTCACTTCGACCCCTTAAATTGATTGCGGTCCTTTCGAAATTCCTATTTTTCCAAAAATCCCATCCAACACTCTTTGTAACGCGAAATCAAAATACCCCCCTTTAAACGCGCGCCCAAGCGGCAACGGTGGCTCACCGGAGGGATTCTTTCGGATCGGCCGCGAACGCACTCGCGTCGCCTCTACAGCAGAGCAGCAGCAGCAGAGTGCAAAGACCCGAAACCCTCTCTTTTTCTCTCTCATTCTCCCCCTCTCTCTCTTTCAGTACTTCGTACAGCCGGCGGTCCCACCCGGTGCGCTTGTGTGCGTGTACACGCACTCTCTCGGGGACGGACGGACGGATGGACGGGAGCCAGTACCGACGGCTCGTCTGCTACGATATGTGGCCTCTTCGCTTATGTATGTGTGTGTGCGCGTTATGCATTTCCCTTTGACCATAAGCCGCTCCTAGGGACGACGCGCACGCACGCATGTACACGTGCGAGCGTGCGTGCGTATTATGTGCGCGAGCGCATGGTTCGGGGAGAGTGTATATGGGTACGAGAGCGATTTTTTTCAGTCTCACCGTGCTGCTTTTGCTTGCAGTTTTTCAGTGCTCTTGAATTTGTTACGTAGGCGCGGAGCGTTGGATTTTTCGAAATCGAGCATGCCTGATATTTTGGGAGGTATATTGACTTACGTGAAACCTAAGTAGTCACCGCGTGACTCGATCAAAATAATAAAGGAGCGACTCTCTGAATCACTTCAAGAGAGCTCAAGCCGATAAGTCTCATTAACCGAAAAACAAAGTCACTTCACCCGCATACATTACGGAGTCGCAGACTGCGAATCGCACGCACAAAAACGCACTTAACGCCGCATACAGGCACCCGGGAGCCCGGTGCTCGCATGGCCATTTTTGCCGAGGCCGCACGCTATCATAAACACGCCCCGGCATACAAACGAGGGAGAGAGAGAGAGAGAGGGAAACGAACTTGCTCCTCTTTTTTCGTGCGTTCCCACACACACTCAAAGACACACATACAAAAGCGTGCGCACGTATATTACACTACGCTCGCCCTCTCTCTCTCTTTCGATAATATACAGCGCCGGGAGAGAAGCAGCAGCAGCCGGCCCCCAGCTCGATCGGCTCGCATAAAAACTCATCATTGAAGGGGGAGAGGGGCTGCGCAGAGGGTCCACCAGATAATAACCAGTAATGGACACGCCTGGGGGGGGCGATGCGTCTCTCGGCCCTTTCTTTCTCTCTCTCGCCTTTTTTTCATGCCCCCTTCCCCCGGCTCTTCTGCTCTGCGATGCGGTGCTGGAAAATGCATGTGTGCGCAAGCGGACGGACGCTCGCCGATCGCGAAAATGCGCGCGCGTGCATGTGTATATATATTATGGGCTGTATCGCGCGCAATTAGGATTATCATTACGCGACATCTGCTGCTGCCGCTGCTTCTTATTTTCCGATGCGTTGCAATTCGTTGGGTGCTGCTGTTGTTGTTGGAAGGGAATGTTAAGTTGTATTACGTGTTTGTAGGGTAGTAGCGATCGGAAGATGGAAGTTTTAAAAACTGGATGGATCGATAATTCGAGAGGGCCGTCATGAAACTCTTGAGTGACTTTTTTTTAATAAAACAAAAAATTGACCGTATCGATGGCTGGGAAGGGCTTAGAGAGTGCAACACGCACTTGACTAGGCGGTATTGTTTCGAGCTTGTGTGGTTGCGTAGTCTTTTCTCGAGATGCTAGGCGATGCTAGGAATATGTCAAAGAGGGAAAGAATAGCGCTTGTCCCAAGAATAATTTAAATGATTTCAGGTTGATTTCAGGTTGATTTCAGATTGATTACATTCAAAGAGTTCCAAATGATTATATGGACTGAATAGCCTCTTGCAACCAGCGCAGTACCAGTAATATTGGTAATTTTAAACCATGGGATTCTTTGCAATGTGGCAATTTCTGTTGGAGATTCCGATCGTTGTCAGGTTTGTACAAATTACGCACCCATCTATATAGGAAATCGTAGTAATTCAAACTTATTTTGTGTTTCATCTACCTTTTTTTATGTTTTGATAGAAAAGTCAAACTATTCATGTAAATTGAGTCTAACGTCTCCGGATAAGAAGTATCACTACTTTTGGTCTACTTTAAATTTAATTTAGCCTTTCCAAAGGCACACTTTAGGTTACTCAGTTGAGCGAAGCTAAGTATATAACAATCGTTAAATTCCCAGGCGTTACGATGATTAAATCTCATTGTACGGAAAACTAACGATTCTCGCACACAAATACAGAAATCGACGCAGGCCACACAATAATACACATCAGCTGCAACGGTTACCATGATTTTCCATCGCGTCTGAAAATCGCACGAGAACAACAATAACAACAGGAACAGCAACGCAAACATAATACACAATGCATACGTGCAAATATCCCCGATGCCCGACAGGGGCGCGCCCACGAAGAAAGAACCACGCATGCTCGGTGGCGCGGCGTGCAGGCCGCCGGCTGAAAAATCGTCATTGAAACCGCGACACCCGTGACAAAAAGCGAACAAAAGCGTAGTCCCCGAGAGGCCCGGCCTGAAAAAAAAAAAAAAAAAAGAAAAACAACTGCGCATACGAACACACACACATACACAAACACCCACACCCACGCTCGCAGACAGAGGAAAGAGAGAAAGAGTGGAAGAAAGAAACCAACTGCCCGGCTCTCGGGGAACTGAGAATGAAAGAAAGACGTGGAACCGCCATCTCTGTATACGCACATACGTACAACGGATGCGTGCGTAAAATGAGCTGAAACTCGGGTATGGTGAGTAAGATCATGGCTGCGGAATTAGGACGAGAGCGCACAAGCGGCAACAACGCACGGTACATCGTCCGAAAGCGAAGGAAGGAAGGGGGAGGGCGAGGAGGACGAAAATTCAGAGCGAGCGAAAAAGGGGGAGCTGCCGCGACCTATCCCAAATACTTAGTTGGTGCGAGGCGGGTCGTGTGTAGGGAGGGGGTAGCGTGTTTAGCGGCGGCTACTCGTCCCGACCTAACCCAAGTTTTTGTGCGGCAGCTGCCATCCGCCCGTGTGCGTGCGTCGATGTACTTGTGCGTACATGCAGGTTTTCAGTTCGAGAGTCTCTTTTGATCGGGCTTTCGCTTTCGTGCGTTCATACTTGTATATGCATACACCTATAATACACATATAAGTATGTTACATGGAACTCGTTCTCAACTTTGCTCCCCCCACTCCGCTTCATCGCTCTCGGTCCAACTTCGACGTCGAAGATGGCAGTGCACATGGTTGTTCGAAGAAAAAAAAAAATAACTGTGAAATCGGCATCGAGCTGTACGGAGAAGTGCAGAAAACTGCAAATCTTAGCCTACGCAGAATTTTCGGTTTTTATCTCTTTGTAGACATAGGTGAACTGCTACTAACTTCGCGCGAAGTTATGTTCATTAAACCGATTTTCATTGTTGAATCAAGCAACTGCAAATCGGGACGTGAACTGCAAAATAAATGCAAAAAACTGCAAATTTATGTGCCAAGTACAACGCACTAGTGTGAAAGTGTCGAGTCAACTTCACAGGCATGACGTTGTCATACTTATTGGATTTACATTGAAATTTTCAGTCGTATTCGAAAGATATACTGGATTGTCCAGTCGTTTGACAAAATCGGCATTTGAAGTCAAATGAAGCGTGAGTTGCTGATGTTTATTTACCATCATTGTGTATTGTTTCAATTAACTTGAGAGTTTATGGGCCATTAGCTCTAAGTCGAATAAAATAAACTCAAACTCAATTCTGATATGAATTGCGGGGAAATTTTAAAGCTACGCTACTCTACCCCTCAAATCCAGCGACTTTCAATCCGATAAAACACAACGATAACAGACAGTATATTGCACACGCACTCGGCTGAATTGAACGTACGGCGGTCCTTGCCCTTTTTTCCCCCGCGTTCTCTTTCTCCTTCTCACTCTGCGCACTCTTTTTCGCACTCGCAGCCGGGCAGCCGCGTCATCGGTGCTTACATGTATATTGTGCGCCATGAGGCAGGCATGCAGACGTTGACCCTTGTGCAGCGTCAGGGTTCACTTTCAACGAACATTTTTGTGCGACTCGAAGCGATAGCTCAGGGTATGGTTTTGAACGTATAGGTGCTCAGGGTTATTTTTTTATTTTGTTCGCGGATTATATACACGTTGTTTTGTGATTTTTCTTTTTTTTACCAAGGAATGATATGCGTGGTTGGTAAATGTGACTGCCAAATTGACACCTCGCGTGTTTTTAGTCAAGTGCTCATTTTTTCCTCGGCGTATTTCACAACAGAGGCTTGGACAAGACACAAACACAATTCACTCGTGACCTACATCGATAAAAACAAAGTGCACATTACTGTCTGACTTTGAATCATAAAAAAAAATAAAAGAAAATATACTCACGTATCCACGAAAGATTCATTGCGCCTCAGCCTCGAATCTAATAAATCCTCATTAATTCCTAATAAGACGCAAATTAAGTTCGGGCAGCGCCAATAAAACAAAACTTGGGATCCACCTATTCCTCCCCTCCCTCTCAGGGCCGCTAACAAACTACAGCTCCAACTTGCGTATGCATCCTTACCTATACACGCGCAAACTTCGGAGCCGAGCCAAAGTTTCCAGAAAATCGCTTGTTTACGCCCTACAGAATCCTCAACACGACTCCGCAATGTGTACGCGTATATATGTTCATCCACATCTACACATTCATTTAAAAACTTGCGGGACCACGTAGGCGCGCGCGCGCACACGTACAACACGTGGCCCGACGCCTCGTTGATATTTCGCGCGGAGCTCCGACGTGCCTATATTTCCGCAGTTATTCGGGGAATTTCGGGCGCGGGCACTTTAATTGGAGGGAAGTTTCGGCGATTAATCTTTCTCGGCGCGCTCGGATGCGCTCTCATCGCGGATCCAAGTCGTAATACACTTAATTTGAAAATTATTCTCCGGCCGTTTGTTTGACGATTAATTTATTGTCGTCTGTTGTTGTTTATTGAGTTGTTTATTTTTATAAAAATTTTGATGTTTGTCTGGTTAATTGTGAATCATCAATAGTTGTAACTTTGGCAAAAAAATTGGGTGCAAATCAAAAGCGCACACTTATCAGAAGCGCACTTTTGAATGTATCAGAAGTGCACAAATCGAACAATCAAAAGCGCACAAACCGAATGATCATAAGCGCACACCACAGAAGTATATAAATGTCAGATAGTAGGTTTCTGTCCCAGCACGGGGTGGATGTGGGGCTAACACCAAAAATATAAAGTCAGCATACAGTTACAGTATAATGTATGTCGTAACGTTCCATAACAATGGTACACGCAATTTTACCACCATCGCGAAATGTCAACAAAGGCTAACTAAGAAAACGCCCTTGAGTAGTCAATTCGTTAAATATCTAGTTCACATATTCGCTTACGAACGACCAGTACAGAAATGGAATTTATAGCGACGAGTACAACAGCGATGAACTATGATGATTTGGGTAATCTTCGGCAAGCTATCTTTCGCAAGAAGAGAAAAATCTTACCCAAAACTCCATCCTAACGCACAAAATCATTGAACCAGCTAAGTCGTTCCATAAAGGGCCATCCGGTCGATAGGGTATGGGGTAGTAAGCCAAAACCGGACGCAACTAGACGCTAGGAATGAGGGGTCTCGTTTGTCAGGACGTCCAAATATCAATGAGATTTTTCGGATGAAAGTTGAAGATCTGTAAACAGAAGCAGTTGCTGTATATACCAGTCTCCAGACTCTGCGCCTCGCAACATTGCAGAGCCCCTCGTTGACTGGCTAAAAAATTATTGGGAAGAAGAGTAGTGCTATCATAAATAATCTACATAAGTTAAAAAGTTAGAATGATGTAATTATAATAATAAATAAACATGCATCCATGTTCTACAAGAATTTATTGTGTAATTAAAAAACTTAGATATTACTTATTATTAGCTCCTTTTTAAAGTACTTATGTTTTGATTTTTCGGACGTCCATAAGGAACGGGGGGGGGGGGGTAGCCAAAACTAGACACAACCGGACAGATGAGACGGGGGGTCATTTTTGGCCAAAACGACCGGACGGTCCTGTATGGATAGCCCCTTAAAGATCAAGACTACAAGGAAAAGAAAAGTTCGTCCATCTTTTTGGTAAAAACAAATACCTATTCGTTAAACTGTCAATGAAGTGACTTAACTATTACCAACATTTCTTCATTTCAAATTAAAAGAATTGTTGATGAATCATTTATTTACCACAAGAAACCCTCTCTATTGATGTATAGAATAAATCAATGTCAGATTATCTAATCCACGTATCGCTGACATTTATTTTATAGTTATTCTAAATATCTTATTTTATACATTTATCGTCATTACTAATCTGAGCTACACCTATTTTTTCTCAGCAGTTAACTAATATTCTTCCAATGTATTGCTAACATCACTATCCAATATACTGTTCATATTTTCTAAGATTCCTCGGGCCAATTTGCGTGAAGCGGAAAATGGCATTCACGCGTAGGGGCACCGAGCCTGAACACCGATTCTTATCCCGGTTTTCTTTTTACAACAAAAGTCATTCTTACGATTACATTTTTTTTGCTAATCCGTTTTTATCGCCATTTCAGATGAGCGTGTCTCTCTACGTATAATGTAAGAGATCGCCTAGTCGAAATAAAAGTATGATCGCACATGTACCATCTTTTTATCCCTTTCAAACGGCCAACAAGCCAGGGGATACCAAAAAGAAGATGGAAAGAGAAAGAAAAGGGTGAAATAACAACCAGCACAGGAGACCTGCAAATAAGAGCCCACCTGTAATTCATCATTTCCTCCGCGATGCAAAAAAATGAACACAGAGGGAGGGAGAAATGGCTCGCAGAAACGAAAAATCGGCCTCGGGCAGTAGGAATCATGCGCTGGATAATAAAGCAACGGCGCGTCGGCCGGAGAAACGTGATTCAGAAACGTGCACTAGATGAGCGACTGCTGCCGAGTGGCTTGTACATGTGCAATACTGCGTCGTTCTCGGGACTCGGATGTTGACGATTGTGCGAGGATGAGATTTCGCAGTTGACGATTATGATATTGGGTACTGCTGTTGTGGCGATAGTATTGGAAACAAATAAAACACTTTATTGTCCCTGATTTCGGTACGATATTATTGAGTATCATTACACGCGATTGCCTAGTATTATTGTAATAAACATTTAATCAACAGAGTAATATTCCATGACAATTATAGAAGTTTGTGTCAGCAATGACTGAATATATTTTTCTGTTATTGATATTTTAATTCAAAAATTCCTTTGTCGATCAATTAATCAAATTGCGTACACATTCACGACAGCCAGTTCAATGTTATTCTTCAAACATCGACGCGTTGCTCGTATCGTTTTTTCAAAGGACGTCGAACTTATTGATGCGTTGTAAATAACACAAATAAAGCGATAATGGAACATAAATGTTTACGAGAGATAAAAATTCAGAATTAATTGAATGACGATACGCTCATTCCAATTATTTATCGGTTAATGGCTTTGCATATTTACTTCAACTGGAGTGTATTAAATTTTCTTGTGAAATAACGTTTTAAGTGTATTTGCACTCTTTTGAAATTTTTCATTTTAGAATATAAATAATTTTTAAGAAAATTCCCTATCAACTTTTATGTCCCAGATCAATAATTATCCTAACATTAATGTTTAAAGTTCACCATCCTCTGAAACGCCATAAGTTTCACATTAAAAATAACATAGGCCCCGAAAAAAAATTCAGCAAAGTAGAGCCATTTCTTTAAAACTTCCAAAACCACCATTAGAAAACATGGCGCCCAATGTCCTCTAAGCACCGCCCAATGCTTACGTACGCATACGTTCTCTCTGTTCCAAACTCCCAAACGAAAAAGCGCCATCAGTAGAGCCTCTCCTCGCACACTCTTGTACTCAAGCACCTATAGTCCATTGCATACCCGGCCTGAAGCTCATCATCACCCTCCTCCCCGTTTCTATCCCCACCCATCCCCTCGGCCGAGGTTGCCCATGAGACCCAGAGCTCAACTCAATTTCTCCTCTTTTGGTATACCCAACTTCAGCGGGGCCTCTCCCCTCCTCCTTTGGCGCGTCCGCCTAGTTGCAACTACCTGCACTCGCCCCACTCTGCAGAATCGTCGCCGGCGGCACAGTGAGGCACAGTCGTCGTCGTTGTCCCCACCACGGCGCGAGGTTCCGTTTCTGGGGTCCTACGGCCATTGATCCCGACCTTCACGCGCCAAACACACGATTGCGCCTAGCCGAGCGAACGACGCGGACGCCGGCAAAGAAAGAGGAGAGAGAGAGAGAGAGAGAGACTCTTTCTGCCGAACCCGAGCAGAAGAAGATGAGGCAGCGAATAAAGAGAGAAGGACAGGGGTGGGGGGAGAGCCAGCCGAACCAGAACCCTTCGAGAGAAGAGCAGAGAGTAATTCCGAGTGGCGTGCACAGCACGCGGCGGCGAGCCCCCTTAGGGCCTCTCTACAAGCGTGCGTGTGTGCGCAGTTCGTGTGATCGGCTACTCTACCCTCCCCCCACCACCGTCCATCTTTCCCCCTCTCCCCTCCTCAATTTTTTCAACTGCAGCTCGGTGATCGGCTTTTGCTCGCTGCCTCGTCGTCCCTCTCTCCTCTCCTCTTCTACCTACTGCTCCTCTGATTCCTGCAGCGCTCGCTCCTGGGTGTCGGGGCCTAGCTCCCTCTCCCCCTGGTATTCCTTCTCGTTTATCCTGCTTTTTTGAGAGCCAGCCTCTCTCTCTCTCTCTCGCCGCGGTTTAAAAATCCCGTTCGCAGAAGCCAAAAAGCGGCCTCCGTCGTCCCTTCTCTCCGTGCATCCGCGCTCGCTTTTTGCGCGCTCGCTGTCGGTGTGTCCCCGCTCGTAAGATACGTGTATACCGCAGAATCAGCGGGGAGCCGGCAATTTTTTCGACCTGCGCCACCGTGGTTTCGACGAATCTGCGATGCGTTCACGGAGCGCATACGCGCTACGGATCCTGTTTCGCGCGACGGGCTCCTTTTTTCTCTCTCTCTCTCTCTCCGTGCAGTAGTTTTTGTTTTTTATGAAGTTTGTTTTATCATATTTTCAATTGCCGTGCGTGTCGCGGCACGAGTCGGCAGGGGGTCTTTGGAATACGCAATTAGGCGTACATGAAGATGTCACTCGATACGCAGTTTGTAAGCCGACCGAGGGGCTATCCAGGACATAAAATTATTTTGACCTTCTTTTACACAATCAATCTGAAATCAATTGGAAATCACTGAAATCTTTAATCCGCGTACATGAATTGAGATCCAACAAAATATTATCAGTATTCAAATCGTACTAAATCAGCTCGAATAATTATGAAATAAAATAAATAGATCATGACATTGCATAAGGTAGCCAATGAAATCATCTTGAAATCATTTCGAAATCACTGAAAATCTTTGGAAATCCCAAATGATTTCGACTCCTCGGGTAAGAGTGCGTAGTATTTCGAAGTACGCGGAATGAAAATCATCGCTTGAATCATACATTACACATTCGAGTGATTTCAATTGATCACTGACGAGTATCGTACACACATACTCCAGCTGGTGTACGATACGAAATTTCGCATGCACGCACAATGTTTTTCTTCTCTGTTTTCCCAAGCTTGCACATAGATGTATACAAACGAAATCTTACAAATGAAGGCAGCAAAGCGGCTCTGACAAATGGACTCCGGCCGGCACGACGTATCGATGAACGCGCTCGCGCCGATAGGCCTCTTCGGCCGCAACTCTCCGGGATTCTCGCGTTCCACCGAGGAGCAGAAGGAAGAGAAGGAGAAGAAAGGAAGCGAGTGATTTATCAGGCCCGCGCTCGCCGCGCAATCGGGCTCGCTCGATCGGGCTGCCCTCCGCACCTGCAATCGCTATCCTCTCCCGCGCGCTCGGTAGCGATGCTACGTCGCGGCTAGCGCTCTTTGGCTATCGGAACGGGGAAGGCGTATTGTACGCGCTCGGACTCGATCCATTTAGCGCCCATGAAAGTCTGTGTGCGTGTGTGCGCCGATCGCTCGTGCCGATTTCGTAAGCCATTGAGAGCTGTGGCAAATGGGATCGGCTTGCCTCGCGTTTTATCGGCGCGTTTGATGGGCCTGATGCGCGGTTTCGGATTGTTGAAAATTCGGCCGTGTCTTGGGAGCACAATATTAATGTATTATTCACTCAAGCTCGAGATTAGTGATAGTCGGCAGAAATTAATCGCAATGATGATTAAAGTAGAATAATGCCGAATTTTCTTCACTCTCACTGTTCACAGTCTGATTTGAAGCGAATTCCGTGTTTAGAAATAGTGTTGTACCGGCTCGAATAGAACATGGACGGTACAGAGTTGGATTATCTCTGTCCGACAATGATAAAATTATAATATTCATTTTAGATTCTCATGATGATCGTTTTTGATATTGTTCAACCCCCAGTGTTGTTTACTTATCGTTGTGCTGTTCACTAAAACGATAGTCATAAAAAGTAAGACATAAAAGAAATAATTTAAGATCTACCAAAAGCGTAATCTTCTTATAAAGTGGGTAAGATAATAATATTGTTCAACTCCCAGTGTTGTTTACTTATCATTGTACTGTTACCGATCACCGAACGATAGTCACAAAAAGTAAGACATAAAAATTCCGTTTTTAACTACCGAAGTCGTGATCTTCTTACAAACTGCTTATATAATATTTACAGTTGTTATAATCGCGTGAAGTCAGTTCTTATTTTTACGTATAACTGTATCAACCGGATGTACGCGAAGCAATTGTAACGTATGAAACGTAATCCACACTACTGTGTATAATCTCTGTATTCGAGCTAATCAATCAACTATGCAGTTTGATTGAAATCATCATATCCTTGTACAATCAATAACAAATAGTAATAAAAAAAGGCGAGCGATGTAAATAACGCAATGGGCAAAAGAAACGTCTCACCATGCACAACAACAGCAGATGGAGGTGAACGGAAAACCTCGGCCATCAAGCATCAAAGGAGACCTGGCAAGCGAGGAAGAGGAGGAAATCTCTCTCTCCTTCTCCCTTTTCTGGTCTCGCAATAATACTTCCTGCGTTCGACTCGTCGAGAAACAATTAAATGAAAGAGCTCGACCAGAGGTGAGAGAGAGAGCCCCTTGTGTGCATTGTATATACATACTTTACCGCCATATATCCATGTAAGTACACGTGGAAATAAGTGAACGGGTCCGATAGTTGAGTTCACTTACTTCACGGCCGAGGCGTTACGCGAGTGCTTATACGTTGATACTATTTTTTTTTCACGCTTCAAGATTGTACTTTATGCGTATGGGTATGGCACCACATATGCGCTACTGATTATTACGTAGTCCTTGTTTTTTTCCAAGTTCTACGGCACCGAAGAAACTCTCACGATTAACATGAGGGTTTACGGATCGGGCGAGAACTGAATTGCGTTATTCGCTGTCGTGGATAAATAATGTCCGGTTTTACGACGGTCGCTCAAATGTCTCGGTAGAAGAAGTGCATGAAAGTTCGCGTGAGTAAGTTGCGTAAGGTAAAATTCAATATTTTCAAAAGGCTACAAAAAAAAAAAAGAAAAGACCAGCATTGTTCCCAACGATGGATGTGACTGTTATACGTGTTTTTCGCTTCACTGACTCTCCGCCGCTCAACACCAGCTCGCACCGCGAATCAGGTACAACACGCATCCATCCGAAGAGTACAAGTATCGGAAAGAAATTAACCAGCGGTGATTGACTAAGACGCTCGTGCTGCAGATTTCCTCATCTGCATCTGCCTTATCGTCGTCATCGCCGTGCAAAAGTGACGCACACGCCTGGGATGAAAATTGTCGTTCGCCTCGCCGCTGAGGTTTCATTTATCCGAGAATTCAGCACGATAGCGATCGCGCGGCGAAGCTGCGGCCGCGTCGTCGTCGTCGCGCGAACTTAAACTCTGCGCTCGAGCCGGGAGATTATCGCGAAATTATTTATTGCATTGTTCGGTGGCTGCGTGAGGAAATTTTCTAGGATACATTTTCCAGATTTTCTCTCCCGAGAGGAGAAGTGGGGGGAGAGAAGGTCTTGTCAACGATCTAAATATAAACTTGCATAATGCTGCAACGCACTGCATTACAAACGCACCCATTTATCTCCACGCGGATTTCAAAACTCGCGTCTATACTATATTATACACACACACACACACACACACACACACTGCACGCGTATTTATCGAGCAGTGTACGCCTGAATTCTCGGCGAAGATATTTTCTCACGATCCCCGCACGGGCTTGCTCATATTTTCCGATGTGCATTGGTACTGTATCCCGCGCGACTTCCAAGAAGAGTCGGCGGGGTTTTCAATTTTCTTCGAATTCATACGTACCGAAATTTCTCGACTGGCCGAGAAGTAAGGTGAGAGGCAGTGAGTCAGTTCGGTGTACTTTATATTGCTTGGATAGGATCTTGTAGTGTCGCGGGCATAGCGCACATGCAAAGTTGACTATTGATTTACGTATCATAACATGTAAACCAAACATTATTAGTTCATATTTCATCGATTTGGCGGTAGTGTCAATTATAAGGAATCGGGAATGCATGAAAATTGTAAATTGTTGGCGATATTTTTTAGTTGAAATCGGATACTGTATAGCTTTTGTACTTCTGATTCTAACTCCCAAGTTTATAGTTGAATAACGAATGAAAGTAACCATTGCTATAACCGTAATAACACTTTGATCCAAGTTTCAAACCGACGGACAATGCTCATTATCAAAGTAACCCTTGATGCCATACAGACTTTTTCTACTTTTCGACAAAAAATAGTAATTCTACGCAACACTTTTGCCAAGAAGGTTTTTAGCACTTAGAAAAACTACTTCCTCAGTGCACTAATTCTTTGCATCACTGCATGCATACAGATTCCCAAAATAAAATGTTGTGCATAGTAAAGAGAATTCGATGCATGGGACAAAATTATTCATGTTGTGTGTACGTATCCATGTAAAGTAATACACTTAAACCGGTGTGTAAGATCAAATTTCATGCACGCTGTTGCAAAAAATACAACAATATGCTGAAAAGCAACACGAACAGACGCTAAGGGCGTACACTGAGAGCCGTCGTTGGTTCACCAAAATACAAACGTACAGCCCGTCCCTATATATGTACATATACCACCGGTAAGTCAATAGCAAAGAGTAGAGAGAAAAAGAGAGGGAGAGAGAGGGACAACGACCGTTCGACCAACCAACCGACGGGTAGTAGTTTCATCGGTCCTCGGTTCACAAAGAGAGGCCGCTGCGTCCGGCCCACCAAAAGGATAAATAAATAAAGAAAACAAAATAAAAAGGAACGTTGGAGGATGGGACGAGAGAAAGACTTAAGAAAGAGAATGAGAATAAAGGGTAAGGGAGGGGAGGAGGCAGAAGAAAATACGAGAAGAGGAGTGCAAATAAAAGGAGGATGGGGAGGAACCTGAGTCCCAGACCTCGGTATGCTGTACTTGTATATACTACTAGAAGGTGAAGGGGGATATCGAAGAAGAAAGAGTGTGACAAAATGAAAGCCGCGTGACTTTGAAGTTTATTCACGACGTCAGTTGTGTCGAATAGATTTGTAAATTCATCCCGTGGAAATTTATTGAAAGGGCGAGTGTGGTTTGTGCATGAGTTGGGAGAGCTGCCCACGAAACAAATAATGAAAGATTATTGTTGTAATTATTATTACTTCCATTGTCGTCCGTGTGAATCAGATGGACTTGTAATCGCGTGATCTAGGGTGCAAGTTTCAATTTCTCTCGCGTCATGATATATGTTCTATAATATGTATACAGGGTAATGGAACTTTGTACAAATGATTAAATTAATGACTAAATAAGTAAACAATTTCAAAAACCAGATGAATAAATAACTATTATTATCATGGTCACTGACATAATCATGGGGTTACATTGAAGAATGTCCTATGTATGCTAATCCATTAAAACGTCTATTCATTTCCTTCAACAAAAAATATGCTTCATTCATTTTGTTTTGTCAAACGTTTAGATGAACTAAATGTTTGACCTGTGTCGAGCCGTAAAAGATTACACTTACAGCGCGTCGAAGGTCCACAGTTACAGATGCAAATCCGAGGATTGTGCTGATCGAACAAAGTTTTCCCCACAACAATAAAGAGCTAACAACTGAGTAACCCCCACGTCAACCCTTTCATCCTCCAATAACCATGACAAAAAAGAAATATGTACATAATGGCCGAGTAAGAAAGGAGACTCGGAAGAAAGTGAAAAGGAGAAAGGAGCAATGGAGCCGTCCGTCCGAAGAAGTAAGAGGAGGAGGAGGAAACGGTGGACTGTTCAGCATCAAGAGATTCACAAGAGAGGTTCACTATATATATATACATAATCTCTCAGAAGAAAAGAGATCGGCCGGGGATTGGGAGAAAAAGAGTTAAGTGGCGCAAGGAGCCAAGGGCAACCAAATGTATATGTACTATGCTCGCAAATGTGCACCGGCCGCACACACCGAAAATTCAAGGGCGACCTGTGGGTAATTTCACCGGCGCGGGTTCGCTGCCCGTGCTAATCGGCAATCTCTGGGGCGAAAAGGCGTGACTCCTCCTCCTCCTTCCCCCGTAGTCCCGGGCGATCTTCTCTCTTCTGCGGCTCTCGCGCTCTTATTTTTCGCTTTACCCCGCTCTTGAGGCACATGGACCCTCTCTGAGCGGCTTGGGAGAAAAATAGTGCGCGACCGATCTCTCCCTCGGTTCTCGGCCGTCGAGCTAGCTGGTCTGGTGTGCGACGGAGCGGCGAAAAACTCGTTGTGGAGCTTTTTGAAACTCGAGCGGAGATGGACGTGTTGTTGTTGTCTCGGTGCTCGGCCGAGTGTACAGACTGCATTTCCATCTTGGTCACTTTTTTTTATCTTTTTGATGAACTGGGTTGAAGAACCGGGAGATCTGATAACTTTGAAAGTTTCGAAATGTATGAACGAAATAAGTATAGCTAGTTCTACTAACAATGTTAAAATAAGATTTTTTGACATCGAATGGGTATAAATCAAGTTTCCATCCCAGCCGGTTGTTTCGGTCCCGAACCGATCAAATAAAAAAGCCTTTCAATCCATACAACTACTATACTATTGATAATACGTATGTAGTAATAATACTTATTTCGTTCTTTCTACGTAACAATAATCTGGTTGACAGACGGTTGCATACTGCTTCGAAGGACCACATTGTTCAATCCACTAGCTGTCAAGTAGACATGTCCATATCCTTTAGACATACGTGGAGCTAAAATTTACTGCAGCTCTACGATGTAAGCAAGCCGTCGCTAAACGAACTTTGGAACTCCCAAGCGACTCGGCGACAGCACGTCAATCCAAAGGTTTATATCTTAATTATTTGAAGAGATATACTTATAAAAATTGATTCGCCCCGAATGTGGTTGTCTAATGACGACTATGACTTCAACCTAGGTTAAATTATGTTTGTTTCAAAATTAATCGTCATATTTCTTAGCTATTAACTTGATATCCAGAACTAATTAATTTTGTGTATTTTACAATTAGAGGCCCATTCTCAATACACGGAAAACCTAACATTACAGCGATGCGTGTGAAAAATTACTTACAAACATTATGATTTTCTTTACATTCTTCAATTATATTAATGAACATTATAGTAGTCTAAACATGATCATCTCTGAATTTTTTTTTTTAAATCCTGCTTGTGAAGGGTTATTATTTCACTTCAAAACCCCCTGGTAACGATTAAGAAAAACCATGCTACCCGGTACTACGCATGCGTAAAAAAATGTAAAAATTAGCATTCAAAGAAGCACAGTTAGTATCATTACGAAGAATAACGGCACATCCCCCGAAAACGCATCCTCCAGTGGGACCAAACACCCATCATGACTTACAGCATCGCACCTAGGGTCATCAGAGTTCACAAGCCGACAACTGGAATTTTCACTCCTCATACTTAGCGAAAGAAATGTAGCAGCGAGTTGAGGGAGCAGGGAGCAATAGCAACGACGGCGAGAGCCCTGGGATTTGAGCCCAGAGCTCCTGAAAGGATTGCCGAGAGCGCACCGCACCGCACTTCTCTGGGCGAGAGAAAGACAAAACTCACGCCGAGCTCGCGAGACGGACGGCCTCTCTGTGCCAGTGGGTACGGGATGCATGAAGACCGTGCATGCATTGAAAAAAAAAAAGAGGGGCTGTAGGTGGGCCCGTGAAGCTCACCTTTTCCTCCTTCTTTCCGTAGCGTCAGTGATGAGCCTCCGCGTTTGCCGTACTTGCATGTGCAATAAGAGCGAGGCAGGTCTCCGCGTGCATTGAGGGAGAGGGTAAGCTAGAGGGAGAGAGAGCTGGGTAAACTGCATCGCCACTGGGTGGAGCGAAATCCACGCCCCCGTTGGCAACATAGGCCTACCGAGAAACCCGTGCGAGGTGCACGTACGAGCGAGATGGTGCCGAGTGACAGAGAGAGAGAGAGAGAGAGAGAGAGCGTGTGTGCACGAGTAGTTAACAGGGTGGGGTGGGTAGGGAGGTTTTCATAAAACCTGGCCGTGCGTACGTGCGTGCGCGCGCGCGCCCCTGAGTTTTCCTAGCCTACGGCCACCCCCAGCTCGTGCTGACTCGAGGGTAGGCTCCTGCGGGGGCGTGGTGCAGAGCTGCGGGCAGGGAGAACGAGGGCTGCACGCGCACCTTTGCGCAAGGAGAGCGGAGGAAGAGGAGGGTGAGTAGAATTTTGGATTTTGTCCGATGGGTGGTGGTGGTGGGAAACGTATCCTGCTGCTACGCTTCTATTGTTGGTTTTCTGGGATTCTTTCCCTGAATATCGCGATGAGGATCTAGGATTGAAGTATATTGTCGGTGTGTATGTGCATTTATAGAAATAAATAGTTGGTGGGTGTTGGTTGCGCTAGGAAGGGTTAAATGTACGTTGTTGGGATAGTTGAATAGTTCTTGAGTGTGACTTGTTTCAATATTAGGTATTTTCCTGCATAAAATTGACGAAGTTTGTAAGTTGATAGTTTTGTGTATCTACATTGATATTTGCTATATTAGAGCTCATATATTTTGTTCATCCGTGTATGTATACCTTGGAAAGAATTATTCTTAAGGATCATCTAGTACTTAGTTGATGATTCAAATTCATGAAATGTCGAACTTGGAAACAGTTAGATTAAAAAGTTAAAATTGATACTTATGACAATATTGATATCAATATAGTCCATACATATAAGTGAGGTGATAGAATGAGGGGATTTTAGTATGGAAATTCTGAGTTTGAGTCTCGATATTATCTCATCATGTAGTAAGAAAAAGTCATGTAGGGTCCATGAACTTCTGGATAAAATAATGATTACACTCTTATGTCCGTTTACTCCATACGACTTGAATTAAATTAATCAAACTTTTAAGTCCTATCTAACGTTGCTGGACACTTATATAAAACCGATTTGACAATAAGCACCGATTATAATTGTTTGTATATGGAGATATCAACATTTTTTGGCATAATGATAATAATAGTAACAATAACTTTTTCACCAGGTCGTCTAAAATGTCTCCGACTTAATTCTGGGCATCACCCAACTAAGTAAACACATTCGCATAAAAACTTGAAGCGAGGACTAATGAGTCTTAGGACTTGGCTCTTTATGTAGCTTTAGGGTTCTCTTCGTTATGTACTTCTTCATTACGCGTCCTGTAAATCACTTCTTGGTTGTTACCAGTAAGGGTGAAAATGGCCGGGATTTGTCAGAGGCGAAAGTTTAGTACTGTCTCTTGTTCTACTCCTTGACTTTCATCAAATGCGCAGTCCAGCTGTCTTTCTTGAGCTCTTCCCATCTCTGTCACCAGCGTTTCTAGATTATGTTCCAAGTCTCAGATTAGCCTTTAACTTATTTCCTCCTAGTTCCTGCTCAGTAAAGAGTTTAACCTTTTTCTTGGTAGAATGTTGATTGGCATGACACCTGCTATCACCACTATCACTGCTTCTGAGATTCTATATAATGGTCACTTCAGTGCTCCAGTTTTTTTAACTTAAGCTATCTTCTTTCTCTTTCTTTAGATATTTATTGAATTTTTTCATGTTTCCATCCTGCAAAGAATAATGGATCGAACAGTTGACATGAAAAGTTTTGGCTTAGGCTATGTACCCCTAAAATTTAATAATAACTATAATTATGATACTAAAAATGATAATACTATAGTCAGAAGTTGAAAATACCGCACTAAACTTTGAAACAGCAGAATCATGCCCATTAATAAAATCTATAGGCTTTTGAATGACTTTATTTTACCATGGTAGTGTAGTGATTTGCCTGCACGTCATGTAAACCCATGATACCCGGGATATTTTAACTTTTTTAATGATTAACTACTCTGGAGCAAAAATGCAAGTGATTCGTAATATTTAGTAAGATACATTTGCCGTAGTTTCTATCCAGATAATTCTAGCTTCATTAACATAACTCTTTCGTTTATAAGAAACTTGAAAGGAATTTACAACTCAATATTTCATTACCTTTGAAGATGAAGTAATGCAATCAAGCCCTATTCAACGGACTATTGCTTTGTACTCTCGTAATAGTCAAAAGTAATGGTACCAATTGCGTGCAGATAATTACAATTACTGCACGGTGTATCAAGACGATCAAATGCTTCAAGCTTCTCCATTTTGAAGTTCGATTTTAATTTTACCCGATCTATTAGTACTTTCTCTCTTTATTCAAATGAAAGTAAAAAATCACTAATTCAGAATGGTTATTTTAAAAACAAAGTGCGATTTTAATTACTGTGAATCAGTAAATAGGCAAATTTTACGGTTTCAGTCTCCCAATGCTCGTTAAATACTGAGAGAATTATGTGTTTTTAGAGAGCATTAGTCGTATTTTCACTTTTTAGATAGAGATAGTACTAACTTTTTATGTTACAACTTGGTATCTGGTGCAAGGATTGAGTATATCTTCTGAAACATCAGTATACGACAAGGGAACCGAACCACAGCACGGCTACCAACGAATAATCGTTAACAATCTTCGTCGCCCGAACTGAGAAAAAAACCTGTGCCCACTATACCACATGCAGTGGAACAGACGGAGCACAAGATACGTGTCATAGGAACACCTAATCTGTGCAGCAGCTTCACAGGTCCCTGTGAGTATGAAGTACACTGGTACTCTGTGAAGTACAGACACTCGCGAGGGCAGTAGTTGCACAGATTGTTTCTCAGACGACATCTTTATCATCATGTCCCCTCGGTTTCTCTACCTGTTTCTTAGCCCCCCCCCCCCCCCCCCCCCCACTACTCATTTCCTTTCATCACGCACCACACTTGGCTTAGCAACAGTCAACTATACTGACATCGTTCCAAACGCTTAACGCACCGTCACTGGAACCATCAGACACGACAACCACTCATCCAAAGACGCTTACGCGCGCGAGCCGACGCACCACCACATAACTGATAACGTGGCCGATGCCTGTTATATTTCTACAAGCCCTAGCACGCTAGGCTAGGTATCCATCCTCGGCCGTCTTCGCACTATCAACGGCGTCTTCCCCCTTGCTAGCTCTCGGTCTGTTAACGCACGCGAAATTTCATGGCACGGCGCCTACGGCTGCACGGCAGCAGCGTCCTCTCCTTTGATAATGCGAGCGCCCGAGGCGACTATATTTAAAAGTGGCACTATACACGCAAAGAACGTCGTCTCCTCTGTGGTCCGGTAGCTACTTCCGCTGAAACGAACATGTGCCCGCTCGTTATAGCTATACGTAGGGCTGCTACTGATGATGTTGATCATGCTACTGACCGGTCGGATGGACGGATGAAACGCTTCGCAAGGAGGGGAGCCGATGAAAATGACACCGTTCGCTCTAGGCTCGCCGGGGTTGTTTTGCAGCTCGCGTCTTTTCCTGCTCCTTCGTTTTTCCACGTTCTCTCTTTGGTTTCCTTTCGGTCGCTGCTTGCTGCTTTGTAGATTGCGTTTATCACTTTTTTGTGTTAAAAATATCTGAGTTCAATAAGAATCGGAAGAGAGGGGGAAGTAAGATAGCTGGTTGGTCCTGTATGTGGACTTTAAATATTTTGATTAGGAAAATTTGTAACGTATTCTCTACAAACATTGTAAAAAATTTGTCATGTTATGTTAAGAAGTTTTTCATTTTTCATATCATATTACTGAACTGCACTTGATCGACTGAACTGGTCTGATTAGTGATGTTCGATAGATTGAGTCCCAGTTTGAGAATATCATCGATATATCTAATTGAAAGTAAACTTTTTTATCAATTAATGGAACCGATGCACACAAACCTGCGAATGTATTTTCACTTTTAGGGACACCAGGTACCACTGAACCGATATTGGATGGCGTTATTCGGGGCAGGGCAGGGAACAAAGTAAAAATACAGTGACCTCCATTGCGGTAAAATCTGGGTAGGTCCTGAAAACATTTGAAGCTTTCAACTAAGGGGTCATCTATAAACCACGTAGCCTAGTTTCTTTAAAGCAAACGTAAATTTAAAAAAAGTTATATTTATCAATACATGTATTACCAAACAATTTATCCTGGCTCAATATAAAAACATTTTTAGTTTATATTATAATCTTGTTTTTCATTATTATATACTTTTTTTTTACTTGAAAAATTTTTAAAACATAGTTTTAAAAATCATTATAACTTATTAGTCACCTTTATTATGTTGGTTTTTAAATTCACTTATTTTGTCTATGTTACATTTAACGACTCCCCCCCCCCTCCTGTCCCTTCTTTCCCCCTACCCTTTTCTTCTTCTTACTATTTAAAATCTTCTATTATTTGTTTTTGCTTACTGGCTTTCTTTACTATAGTTTATTTTATTGCATACGAATTCCGCATTTTTAAATCAATGTAACAATATATAAGTTAGTATTATATAAGGTCAAGAGGTAAAAATTTCCTTGGTTTGAACCTTCGGTTGTTCTTTCTTTGTAGTATAATATATTTATATTCAATCGATCAAGTCGATGTTTTTAGAAGAGTTCATTTAGCTACGTTAATTATTCAGACACTATGTATTTTATGATTTTTTTTTCATAATATTTTCTAAAATCTAATAAAACTCTTGTAGGCAATTTTAGTAGAACTTTAGCTTTAATAAAATATTCTGCATACTATGGATTAACGCTACTCACCTAATTACGGACTATCGCAATGGCTACATAATCATGTGAGTAGCATGATTAACATCTTGCGTATAAGAAGGAAATAGAATATGGCATCTGCGGCTTTTAATCATCTCATCGAACTTTGAATCCATGCAAGAAACGGAGATATCGCAAGTTTGCCGGGATCTATTTCTATCTAAATGTGTAGTAAGGGAGAAATGAAAACGTGCCGGTTTGGAATATCAATAATTGGAACATATCCCAAGTGTGCCGAATCCGACCAAATCAATTATTCACCACTTTGAGGTGGTGCATGTCTGGAGGATCTTATTGGAGTAAGTTAATTTGTTTTAATGGAGTCTTGAATTTCCGGTGTTGGCACATGTGTGTCCTTATTTTTGAAATTACATTCACCAATCGGACTGCAACCGAGTTTTAAATATTCAACAGGAAACGTCTGCTATAGTTTCTATGAATTTTGTACTTACTATGAGATACAAATTTGGAGTATTGATAATCGACATTTTAAAATGGTTATTTAAGATTGAGTAGAATTAGTGATGTTATAATAAAATCTACTGAGCCAGCTTACATGAATTATTCTTATTTATTGCTCTTTATAGTACATAGGGATATAGCCATGTATACAAATATATACACAAAGGAATCATATAAAGTACAAAAGTGTAATCATTTAGTTTTGATTATACTTTAGTTATCCGGAAATACAGAACTATTGTTATTACACTTAATTGGATGCCAGTCGTATTTTAAATTATTGTTTGCTCGATCGTGTAACGTCTGCTCAATAAATTGAAAAAAGTCTGAACAGCTCTGTTTAATGCATTTTTTAATATAGTTGAAGCATTTGTAAGTGTTATTTAGCGTATACAAGTAACGATATGAATTATGGAAACAGTATATAGCAATAATGATGTAAATACGGAAATGGTATGAGCCAATAATGCATGAGTATACGAATAGCACATTAAAGTCAGTCTGTAAGTACGTCCAATTGGAATAATAGCATCTTACCACTTTAAAAAAATATTATTTTAGTATCTTGGCACTACTGTTTCGAATTACATTTTTTTAAATCTTCCATTGAAGTATTAGCATTAAAAGATTGACATCCTTAAAAAACAAATAGTGCATGGGCACTGAAATCCGTTACTAAAGCAGACATCTAGTCTAAATTTGTTAGAAGTCCTCTAAAATTTCTAACATCCTCAAATACATCTGCTAACATTATAAATACAAAAGTTGCTACAATCCAGGCAAAAAATGTTCATGATACCTGACACACATAGCAGTACGTTATTCCTTCGTTGCATCGAAAAAAAAAGACCATACCACTCGCTGATACCATAAAGAGCCGAGCCATCCAAAGCCCATTACGCCGCAACAAGTATAACTCGCGCCAGAGCGATAGGCCTCAAAATTCGCAAAGTCATACCAACCCGAGATCATATTAAAGCGCCCGAGGGAGCCCGACCCGTAACCAGCAGATGCACCAGCCCCGTGCCGATCTAAGCAGCCGGTGGTTAATACAACCGTATCCATACACACGTACACACGTATATACACACGCGTAACCGTTCGTTTATATACTTGGGGCTTCCGCCGAATGTTCGATTAGACACGAGCCGCTGACCATCTTGCCACTCGTTATTAATCCAACGGTACAACCCTGAGCACTTTTCTCTCCATCTCTCGGAGCAGTTCCTCGTACCTCTGCTTCTTCGTCTTCTTCATTTTTTGCACCCGGAAATCGGTACGAGTTTCGTTGTTGATTTCTGGTTGGCTTCGCTCTCCGGTCGCCGCTTTTTGCGAGGAGTTTATCTTTTCCCGTGTTGCCGCGGGGGAAATGGGAGGAAACTTGCGCTGCTGGTGCGTGATTCCGTAGATTGCCGGGTGGTTTTAGGGATTCCTATGGGCTGAGGATAACGAGGCGGCGAGCGTTTTGTTTGTGATTCACGTATGCATATATACGTATACGACTGGATGGGTTTGGAATTATCGTAGGTTCGTATACATACATACATACACACACATATGTACATACACACACACAC
>JAPYYV010000370.1:0-34913 GCA_030522625.1 Copidosoma aretas
AAAAAAAAAAAAAAAAAAAAAAAAAAAAAAAAAAAAAAAAAAAAAAAAAAAAAAAAAAAAAAAAAAAAAAAAAAAAACTCAAAGTCAAATCCGTAGAGGGCTCTTGTATCAAAATTATTTAAGTATAATGTAGAAGCAGAAATAATTACAGGAGATAAACATGGAAATAAAGTGTTTATTCCTAGAATAACTTTAAATGCTGGAAATACTTCATCATTACCTTTTATATTATACAGAAAACGATTTCCGTTGACTTTAGCATTTTCCATGACTATTAATAAATCACAAGGCCAAAGTTTCGATTCCGTAGAATTGTATTTACGTAAACTATTATTTTCTCATGGACACTTGTGCGTCGCGTAAAAATTTATTTATTTAAAATGAATCTACAGATAAAGACCAAATTGAAAATATTGTATAGAAAAAAATATTTGATTGGTAGAATAAATTTGTTTGCTAGTTTAACATTTCTTAACAAAAGAACATCAAATAACGAGATTGTAATCAATTTCCATCACTTGAAAGTGGTAATTTTATTTTCAAACAACAATAAACAACATTTTACAATAAAAAGACTTATTTTACATTTTTCTTATAGAATATACTTGGATAAAATTGAATATGGAATTAAAGTACGTATAATTACTTTATGATATAAGTTTAATCCTTTTTTAATAAAATGTCAAAAATGTGTTTTAAAATTTATTTCCATGGATTATTTAAATTTACATATGCAAACACATTCGAAACTATATCACAAATGTGATATTTTTAAAATTGTTATCTTTACATACAAAAATAACGTTCGCCACATAAGGGAGCATAAAACTGAAAAAAATTTAAGTGTACAAAATGTGACAAAATTTATAAAAGACACTACCATCTTACGAGACACATGTCATTACATCAAGATAACTCAAATAGCCAAATTTTTAATGCATGTGGAAAAAGTTTTTTACGCAACGATAATGTGTTAAGACATTTGCAAAAATGTAACAAAAATAAAAAAAGATAATTTTTTTTTTAATATATTTATTGTTGTGCTTCTCTATATCGCCTTGACAAAAATTAAATGTGAAATAGGACTTAGGGGAGCGAAAAAAAGTACAAGAAGAACAGGAGAGCAGTAAGTGACGCGAAAACGAATACAACCACACAAAGGACAAAAATTAAAATATTAACCTGAGAGGGAGATGATGGGGCGTCGAGGGGGAGCTGAGGGGGATCAAGGGGGATCGAGGGGCAGGAAGGGGGAGGGAGCGGGAGATTTTATTGGGTTAAAAACAACGTTAAAATGAACGAATTTTAACGTTATTTGAGGGGGAGCTGAGGGTGTGGGAGGGGAAGGTAAATGTCGCTAAATTCCCATACAAATGTATACTATAGGAAGGTATATATATATATATAGTTGTAAGGACACAATTTTTGTGGTTCCTTCGCACCCCCCCCCCGCGCCTACAACTCACGGGTGTTAAAAGCCTCTGATTCTTTCGTTATTGTTATTTTCTTTTATTAGATACTCATCATGTACCTGCCTTTCACCCAATACATCAATACAACGACGTACTAGTTGTAAAACTGAGACATACCGAGAAATGTGCTGATTTATGCACTTCAGAGCCATTATAGAGAAAATCGAATAGCATTAGCGTGTAGCTGAGACAAAAATACATGGATATAGAGAAAATCCCATTTTCGAATGCAGTTTTGTCGAGCTTTAATAAATTGTGTAACTAATTTTCACGCGGCGACAGACGAGGCCTGACTTAAGGTACTTTGACGAAAATACGGTCCATAGTAACGGATTTTTGGTAATTTAAAGCATTATTTGTTCATTAAAAAATTTAATTTTTTTAAAGATTAAATGTATCACAGATACCTACGGATTGTGAAAAACCAGATTTTAATCTGATGGCTGTGACAAATTTTATTGCAACATCAATATTTCACCTTAACAATTTTGCAAATTTATGCAACATAGTGCAAGTATATATTCATAATCAAAGAAAAACTTTTAAAAAATGGGTACATTCTTGGCGTTTTGTTTGATTTTGATGATTTAAAGCTTGTTTTACTTAAATGTAAACATTTAAAAATAACAGGTATTTAGGAGATGTAATCACAGATTGTTACATATAAATTAGAAGCAGGAAAAACTGAATGAATAAAAAAAATTTAATAAGAATATATTGCAATGGATCAATCGCAATATTATGTCTTGCGAATAATGTAAGCATTTTTGTATGTTCTTGTATTCATAAGACCACAGAATAATAAGACATAGAAATATTTAAAATTAATATACGTAACATTTAAATTTACTTAAATTATGAAAACGATTATTTTTTATGTATATTTTTGAATTAATTAGAATTTTTATGGAATTTTGTGCTTAAATTATTTATATTTTGTATAGCAAAACGGTAAATGTCAATTTATCATTGAATAATAGCAGTCTTGCAAGCTTTTTTTGATGTTAAGCATGATAATACCCCTTGAATGACTCAAGAAATCATTCCAAATTATAGTTTTATCATTTTTTTACATGATGGAAAAAGAAATCTTCAATAAATCAAAAAATTTAATAACATCAGAGTTAATTCCATACTAAGAAATAATAATTTAAGTGTCAAAAAATTGTTTTCTTTTTATTTTGCATATTGCATATTTGGGTACTATTACATATCAAAACCAACTCAAAAAAAGTTTAGAAACTTTTTTGTTTTTTATTCGATTTCCATTTTTACAGGTTTCGATTATTTCTTTAAAGATTTCGAACCTTTTAAGGAATAATCTAAGTATTGAAAAATGTAAATCAGATAGAAAACACAAAACTTCCTAAACTTTTTAAGTTTGTTATTATACTTAAAAATACCCGAATATGAAACATGCAAAGTTAAAAAAAAAATTAAGTGTCACTTGAATTATTCTTTCTTTGTATGGAATTAACTTGAATGTTATGCCAATTCAACTACATGCTTTAATAATCATCAAATCATTAGTGCTCTATAGTAATAAAAAGCCTTCTTAATCTATAACTAGTGATTTGGTTGTAGAATATCAGTTAAATAACATTTGATAAATATCAGTTATATTTCATAGTATGAAAAAAAAAGAACAAAACATACGTAGAAGTATTACAAATTTTGATAATATATAATTTAATACAGTAGAAATTTTAATAAACCAAAGAATATGATTTTATCAACAGTTATAAAAGTGAAGAAAAATAAAAAACTTTTTTAACACCATGTATTATATGCAAAAATGAATTTTTTTTTACTTTTAAAAGTTTTGACTACAATTGAGAAATTTAACGTCAATGTGATGAGGAAAAGACTTTAAGAATATAAAATCATTTCTTTTCTTGTAGCGAACTATACATTTTCTTATGGAACTACCCCTCTTATAATGCAATTTTTTTGAAGTTTTGGTTGAAGACACGGTCGCATGCGCACGTACTGAGCTGTGCTCCGCGCAGTAAATAGTTTTTTTAATAAAGATAGCACGATGAGATTTAGTTTTAACCAGTGACAAAGTTAACAGTGAAGCAGGATATAGTAGAAAACAAATAGGAGAAGTGATGCATAAAGTAAAAATTGGAAATTGGAAAGGATATCGGGAGGTAGAGCATCATAACCTATGAGCGTACACATGAGCACCAGGAGTAGAGAAAAGAGCGGAAAAGAATAAAAAATGGAGAGACATGAAACGAGAGTCTACCACCAGCCGGGGATTGGTGACTACTATAAGCAAGAATAAAGAAACAAAGGCATGCACGAACAAGATATGGGAACCTCAAAGGATTTAAAAAAGCTTACTAAAGCAATCTCAGAAATGAGAGAGGAGTCAAAGGCTACAACAGAAGCAACGAAAAAAAAATCTTGGATGCAGTGGAAGAGGCAAATGGCAACATCCGAAGACTAAGAAATGAGTGCCTTAAAAGGATGGACAAAATAGAAGTGCCACTCGAAAAAAACAAACAAAGAAAACTAGTAATCAAATGAGGAACTAAGGTCAAGATTGAAAGCAGTGAAAGAAGCAAACAAAAGGAGAGAAAAAGAGAGCAGGAAGCTGAACTTTATAATAAAATGAGTACTTGGAAACGAAACTTGACATTGAGGTACAGATAGAGAAGACAAACCAGCTAAGAAGAGCATAAGAGCAACGAGGACCTAGCTGGATCTTAGCAAAGGCAGGTAGTTTGAAGAAGAAGAGGAAGGTTATGAGTAGAAAGAGCAAGCTACCAAAAGAAGTTAACGTAGAAGATGCCCTGATACTAAAGGAGATAGAGGTACAGGTTAAAGTTAGAGCATTTGCAAAAGTAAACAAAGAAAAAGGAGAAGACACAGAAGTAGAATATAGAAAAGTACAAGTCAAGAACGTTTGGTATTTATGGGAAGAGATTGCAAGTTAGAGATTCGTCCGACAAGGCATACAAGTAACAAGCAAATAGCAAATAGTAAATACATAGGACACTGTCACAAGGAAGGGAGTAGGTATGTGCTTTTGGAACGTGGCAGGAGTCCTACGTAAAGATGAAGACGTATGGAGTTATATAAAAGAATTTGATATTATTAGAATTACAGAGACGTGGATGCAAAAAGAATCATGAGAGAAATCGAAAGTGAATCTGACAAAATAAATCAAGTGGAAGTGTTGTCCAGCAACTAGAAAGCACTCTAAAGGAAGAGCAAAAAGAGGAATAATAGTAGGGGTAAGATTGTGTAAAAAAAGAGAAAAAATAATACACACAGCGTTTAGTGATAATATCTCGATGACAGAGCTCAAGATACACAAAGTGGAGTGAAAATTTATAGCGGTGTGTAGCCAAAGATGCCATAAACTCGCCAAAAATTATAAAAGACAACCTAAATATAAGCGATGAAAAAAGGCTGCTAGTAGAAGGAGACTGGAACGCCAGAACAGCGGAAGAAGCAGGTATGCGTGCACAGCTAGTTAAGAGCTCAGGTTATTTTAACGAAAAAGAAGAAAAACAAAGAACGTCAAAGAACAAGACAATAAGTACAGAAGAAAGAATTTTATTGAGTGGGAGTAAAGAAGAAGGATGGCTCATTATGAAGCAAACAGAAGCAAAGGAGATAAAGGCAGCTTCACACATGTGGACTCTAAACGGAAGTCTGTTATCGATGTGTGATAACAAACCAAGAGGCAGCAGACGAAATCAAGCCAATGCTGGTGACAGCTCGGACTCAGACCACATGCCACTTAAGGTGACACTAAAGGAGCACCTATCGAAAGTTTCCCATAGTAGCAAAAACAGAAATAAGAGAGATGTGACGGTTATAGAAAGAAGAGCCTGGTCTAAAGAACAAAAAAATTATTCTTTGCTTAACACACAAGGTTGGAGCTATAAGGGTAAAAGTACATAGAATATATGGCCAGAGTTAACTGATTAAATATAAAGTGCAATCCCAAAGGTGAAAAAAAGTAGAAGGAAATTCGAATTAGAAAACAGGAAACGGCATGTCAAGGAATGGCAAAGCAAAAAGAAGGAGTTAAGAGGAATGGTAAAAAGGTGGAGGAAAAACCACATAAGTAGAAAAGATTTAATAGTGGCAAAAAAAGAGTTTAAGTACTGGGGCAATTACAAAAAAAAGGTGCTATAAGAGGAGGAAGTAGCAAAAGTAAGAGCAATCAACTTAGAAGTAGAGGCATGGAAATATATAAACAAGTATAGGATAAAGAGAGTACAGGCAGACGAGTCAATAAAAATGGAAACATCGAACAATCACTTTGCGGAAGGGTTAAGGGCATTACAAGAAAAAATCAGATGAACTTTTGATACAAGGATAGAATACAATCAAGAGAAGATCTCAAAGGAGGAATCAGTGCGTCAAATAGTGAAGCTGAAAGTACAGAAAGTGCGGGAGTGGACGGCATTGATAATGTGGTTTGAAAGTTCGTGCCAACGAATATTGGATATTGTTAGTGGGACTTGCTCTCGAAAATATAGAACGGCCTTGGTATTCCAGAGGATTAAAATAAGGGGCTAATAGTACCAATATGCAAAAAAGGAGAAGAAGAAAGGGTATTAAACTACAGAGGAATAACCATAATGAGCACGCCGTACAAAATTTACGCAGAAGTGTTAAATAACAGGTTAATAAAATAGATAGACAGGTAACTTGAGGAATGTCACTATGGCTTTAAAGAAGGAAGAGGGGCGACGAACGCGATTTACGTATCAAATTACATTAAAGATAGAAAAATGGGAAGAAAAATCGGAAAAGTGTTCTGTTGTTTTGCACACTTTAAAGAGGCATTTGACAGGGTGGAAAGAAGGATTGTAAACGAAAACATGAAGAATGTAGAAGTGATGGATTGATTGATTAAAACGAGTTTATTATTTTAATGCCAAGGTCTAGTAAACCGTATGGCAGCCAAAAAAGTACAAAAATCAAGTTTATATAGAAATATACATGAATATAAAAATATAAATATAAATATAACAATTTTGTGTATAGATGGTTAGATAGTAATAACGATGGTATTGATGAGATACAACTTTACAAAAATGATTAAACGTGTATGAAATATTTACATGTGACGCAACTTTACAAAAATGAATAAACGCGTATAAAATACCATATGTGTAGCTGTGGCTGGCGGTTCGACTATTCTACGTAGAGGAGCAAAGGGACACATTTTATTTTGTCTTGTTGGCGGGCGGTAATTTAAAATCTTAAGTTAAGAGATATGCATGCAACGCAGAGTAAAATGATTCATAGGTATTCCTATCTCTTACAGCGCCCGAAATCACCTCCCAAAACCTCAGGGCGCTTAACGTAAATGATCGACCGTATGCAACCGTGCGCGCGAATGGTATAAGCAAGCCCACGTTGCCATGCCTGGCGGCCCTCCTTAGACCATCATGAGCTGGAAAGAAGTCTCTTAAGTATTGTGGTCTACCTGATAAGAAGAGCCGGTACATTGTACAGCCCAAAAATTACTTCCGCCGAGCCCCCACAGTCAACCAACCAAGCTGCTGGTAGAAGGGTTGCATGGCAGCGTCACGCCCCAACCAGAAAATGAATCTCACGACAATGTTACACAGCCATTAAAGCTTATCATCTAAATATCCCGAGAGATCGAGGTAGGTCAAAAACGCATAATCAAAGTGCAGGAGGACAAGCGCGGTTACAAGCAACTTTTTTGTTGCCAAGGACAGTGCATCCGCCCTATAACGGAGCCTACAAAGTGTCCCATGAACAGTCGAGCAAGTATGGGACATCTGGGCATTTTACGTTAAGTCGTCAGCGAAGATGATGCCTAAGTTTTTATCGGAATCCACGAAAGGGACTAGACCTCGTTTAAGGATCGGAGGCAACAAAGTACGATCAACATGTCCATGCATTTGTAGCGTTGCGGTCGTAAACAACATAGCTAGAATCTTTACAAAGTTAAATGACAAACCATGATCCTCTGCCCAAACAGCAACACTGTTTATATCCATATTTAACCTGGTTATTGTAACCGGAATGTCTACAAGCGTGCATCCAATATAAAGCTGGAGATCGTCTGCAAATAGCATGACCCTGCTGAATTTGACACACGAAACAATAGAATTAATAAAGGCAAGAAATACGACCGGACTGGATGGGGATCCCTGAGGTACCCCACATGTAATCAGGCGAGGCCTGATCAATCCGCTATCCAGGTATACAACAGACTGTGAACGCCCGATAAGGTATGACCATAGAAAGCGTAGTGAGTCACCGGAAAAATTCAACCGCCGGAGCGCATCTAAGAGCCCGGAATGACTAAGTTTATCAAATGCCTTATTAATATCAAAGTAAATGGAAAAGGTAACCATACGCCTATAACTTTGGACAGGGGCACGATAGAAAAAAGTTTCCACATGTCTGGGTAAGTTTCCAATGTCAAGAGTGTGTTGTATAAGTGAGTCAGAAATAAGGCAATAGCAGAAATAACATCTTTAAAATAGCAGATCGACAAACCATCATTACTCAGACTCCTCATCTTAGAAAGAGGGTCTAGCGAGCCTATATAACCATGAGCTGTCGAAACAAAAAGCCGTTATTAGATGAGTCACGGCCAATGTGTTCGAGATCTTCTAGGGAACAATAGGGATGGTCAAATGCTACGGATGAGTAGAACTCACCTAAGACGTCAGGAGATAAACTGTCTAGCGGCGTAGGAGGATCACCAGCAACAAGACCGAAATGACGCACGTTCGACTCCTGAGGGTAGATAGATTCCTTTAGCATCCACTGCAAGTAATTCTCACGATCACGCCGAATATCGAACTTGACACGTTTGCGGAGCGAGTGAAAGCCTGAGAGAAAGGATAATGGAGACGTACGTAGAAACTCAAAATCAGGTAAAGGTAGGGAACAAAAAGATTAACCCGTTTAGGACGACAAAAGGAAGGCAGGGGTGCCCGCTCAGTCCTTCACTGTTAAACATACACATGAGCGAATTAGAAATAGAGCTGAGGAAGGGCAAAACGGGTGGCGCGATCATAGGCAATAAAAAGGTATGGTCAATCACATATGCAGACGACGTAGTACTGATAGCTGAATATGAAGGGGACGACAAAAATATGCTGATAACGTTCAGAAAATTTTTAAACAAAAAGATGACTCTAAGCCCAGAGAAACAAAGGTGTTGGTATTGAAAAAGAGCAAAGGAAGTGGAAAACAAAGAAGGAAGAAATCAAACAAAGAATAAATTGCGAAAGTAAAAGAGATAAAGTAGTTAGGATACACACTGCAAAAGAACGGTACAGCAACAGCGCACATAAGAGACAGAAGAAAGAAAGCAGCTGCATGAGTTCAACGTGAAGCATTTGCCAGAGATTATTTAAATGCAAATATAGCAGGACAAGGATAATGTTTACAGTGTTGGTGGAAAGCGTGGCACTAGTAGGAGCGGAATGATAGGGATGGTCACTGAAGGAGGGAATTGATAGCATCAAGAGAGTGTACACAAAGTGGATTTTGGGCCTTGACAGGAACACACCAAGCTTCATCTGAACAGAGGAAAAAAAGGAACTGGATACATCAAGAAGAGCGCCATTGGGGGCGCTAAAATATTAATGGAAGGAAATTAACTGTAAAAAAGTGCTAGTGATAAAGTACATCAAGAAAGATAGAAGACGAGAGGAGCAGAATACAGTGAATACTGGAAAGAAAAGAAAGATTGAGTGCTGGACATAAAAAAAAAATACAAGTTATGAAGTAGATCTATGAGACTATAAAGATTACTTAGCAGAGAAAGTAGAGAAACTCCTTAGTAACGAAAGAAGAGAGATAATCAAAAATAAAGAGGAATTAAAATACTGCGAATACTACAAACAGATAAAGGAAGATAGCGCCCCAAAATATCTGACGGATAACAGGCTGGACAAAGACACCGAGACAATAGCAAGGTGTGGATGCGGCAACGCGCTCAAGACAAAAGAGTACTGGAATGTGAAAGAAGAGCTCATATGCACAATGTGCGCGGAAAAGGCATAAACAATGAGACACATACTTAAAGAGTGCAGAAAAACCAAACGTAAGTTGTGTATTCAAGTATTAGATGATGAAGGGAAAGGAGTTGAAATTCTAAGGAAATTCAACAGTATAAGGAGAAAACCGGAACAAAACGCAAAATAGGAACAAACCATATCCTCAAGCGAAGAAAAAGAAACGAACAGACCTAGGCAAAGAAATTGGCTGCAATAAAGGTGAGAAATAACTTAGATCGAATCAGGCGTTGAAAGACACGTGGGGGTACAAAATCTGAAAGAAGAAAAGGTGGAAAAAAGAAAAAACCTAAAGGCAATATGAGCGGGAGCAGCGAAATGGACAAGTTGGTGAAAAGCTGCGTAAGTGAAATGAGTAAAGAGCAAAAGGAAATGATGAGAATCAAAGGACTTATAGTAAAGCTGCTCACAGAAAACATAAAGGAAAATGAAAGATTGAAAAGGGCGGAATAAGAAATCAAGAGATTTAAAGAGGCGTATAAGGAAAGAGGACTGAGAAACGAGAAATTGAATATGATAGTGAGAAAGTTGTCCATCAAGAGTGGCAGAAAAGATGGAGAAAAAGTAGAAGATACAGAGAATGGGGAGGAGACAAGCAGTTATTTAAGGATGAAGATAAGGAGAAAGCAGAAAAGAATGGCAGAGCAGAGACAAAAAAAAAGCAAAAGTAATCTGAGACGAAATAGTATGTGATAATAAGTACAGTGGCTTGAGTGCAAATTTATCAGCTAAATAATAATTACCAATAGATATAAGCCAAGAAAGTAAATTTTTACCATTGTTAAAGTGCAAAAAGCACGTGTATATGGCCAGTGATAAAATTTAGGTATATATAGAAAGCACGAATTGCCATAGTACAAAAGTGTGTGAACCAAATAAGGTTTAGTTAGTGCGCGCACAAGAAATATATATACCTAGTATAAGAAACAAAGACTAATGTATATATAACTATTTGCAAAGATAACTTATTTTGTAACTATTTATAGAAAGGTGTGGATAAAATTGTAAGAGCCTATGTCAAAAAAGCTAAACGACTATTGTAAACACACAAATTTTGAGCAAAATACAGAAAATAATGATGATGCAATTATTTATATAAATCATTCATGACAATGATTATAAAATAGAAAATACAGTTTAACAAGGCATATTTAATTATGACTAATAAAAAAAAAGACTTTCTTCATATAAGTTGCTTTAATTCAAAATAATTATATTGCTTATGTAATTATAAAATTTATCTTAAAATTTTTTAAATATTTTTTAATTTTATTTATTACGTAATAAAATAATTTGTATAATTTTTTTTTAATCTGTTCATTCACTTATAAGAACGCAGACACAAAGATACATTTTTTATTTCAGATACGTAGAAAAGGGATCTCTATCTTCTCGCAGTACGTAGAGCATCTGGCAAGGACAGCAATTTAAATATTTTTCTCTTATTTAAGAAATTTAATTTTCTCGTAGAATATTTTTCTTTTATCATAAAATTGAACTTTTCTAATCATATTTTTAATAAACTTCTTTATAATGTTAAACAATCAATTGAGTAGCATAATGTCATAGGTACTGTACGAATCTGTCTGGTGTTGTATATGTGTAAGGAAGTATTAAAAACGAACATTCAAACATTTGAATAATTATCCTTTTTTGTTTTGTGGAAGTTGTTGGTAAGCTCCAAATTTTGAGTTTCAATTTTTCGTTAACCAAACCATTATCCCAGTAAATTATTTGGTATAACTACAACTTAATATTAAACAAGCATATCTATTGTTTCTCAAAAAAGTCCACAATAACGAGATTGGGTCTTGGACAAAAAACCAGCAGAGAAATTTCTACAACTTATTCAGCCCTCAAAATAATTCTGCTGTATTAAGAAGCTACGCTAAGATAAGTGACTTGTGCACTCAACGTATATCAGTTAAGGCATTAAGTTTAGCCTAGGTTTCAAAGCATATTGTTCCAGCAACGAATTAGCAACGAATTCGGGTTGCATTAAACTTCAGGCACACTGACAGGAATTTTCGTATTAAAATTTAAATCCAAAAAATATTTGTAGCCTGTTATTTTACTAAATATTATTTAGTCTATTAAGGGAGCAAAAGAATAGTATTCATACAAAGAAAAATGTGATTAAAGTATAATCTTTAGCTGCGCTGAAATACTACAATCCAGTGATTGCTACAGTTTTGTGTAAATATTGACTCTTGAAATTATCAAGAGGCACAATAAGACATGCCACATCGTATGCTGCATACGTCAAGTGATACGATCATCGTTTTCCTGCATAACCGTCAGTAGATCATAATATTTACTACTATTCATTTATTATACAGTAAGTTAAGAGACCAAAACTTTGTCTGTTGAACAGTTCCCTTATAAAATAAAGACAATCTAAGCTAAAAGTATGCCTAAAAAGTAAAAAAAGGGTAAGGAATAAAGGTGCATATTAAAGGTATATTATAAGAAAGGTATGAGAGTACAACTCTATGGAATCATTTAAATTTACAAAAAAACTAGGAAAAAATTACCTCGAAATAGAACTCCATAATCCTGAATTCTCATCCTCTTCCGAAAGCAAATCCATACTAACTTTGTCTGGTTTTTTGCTGACTTTTAATCTAATTATACTACTTTTTAGAGTGCTAATTAAAATTTTCACAGAATCATTTTGATAAATCAAGTCTGAACCCTCAGCGCTGGTGATGTCGTAAATTTCTGCGGATCGACCTTGACGCAGTTTTAACAGCCATTCACCTGGACTTGCCTTCAATTGAAAATATCCTAAATTTGCCATAACTATCGTATCAACAATTATTGGATGATCTTCTGTTCCTAAAGTGATTTGCAGGCCTCTTGGTGGGTTACCAAAAAGTGTCTCAAAGCAATGTCCTTCAAGTAGTAGATATTCCAACTCAAATTCACTAAAATTAAACACAAATATTTACAACAAAGCTTATATTAAGCAACTTTTTTAGTTCTTAAAATTAACTATAAAGATATTCTTTAGTGTACAAGTTGAATAGAGTACCTATGAACTCCAATCGTTACATTGTCCAGTCTTATATTATCTAAATCATACACACTCCGAATAACTTCAACTAACCAATTTTCCGGGACATGAATATTCTGTGTTAGAAGAGATGAAGTAGGAAGTTTTGTGAATTTAGCCACTGCACCAATTGCTTCGCCATCACTGGTAAATTGTAATTCAGGTTCAAGGACAAGCCTATAGAAACTGAAAACATAAAATGTTTTCATAACATAAAAGCATCATTTTAATAAAAAATTTGCTTCCAATAAATAAGCATGAAGCTTCCTTAGAAAGATTCTTCTGCAATTGTTTAACTTATAAAAAATACAATAAATTTTGGAATAATTTGAAATGTGGAAAGAAGCTATTTTCATGCTCCATGAAGTGGAATCTTTTTAAAAATAAAATTGTCATTTGTACCCGAATAGGGCAACGAATTTGTTAAAATTTTTTTAATTAAAAACTATTAAACGAATAATTAGAACTTATTACTAAAATTGATATACGTTATACAACGATCTTGTAGCTAAAATAATACTGAATTATACAGAGCTATTTAATTATCTATAGAATATAACTATTAATGAATTGAAATTAAAAAAATTTCACTCCAAAAATAGCAAAAACCATTTTTTTTGCATTAAAAATTGCTATAACAACCTTGACAGAGTATAAGACGTCCAATATTTTTGTAAACCTATATGAGGATGTAAAAATAAATATGTTGAGCCCTAGATCATTAAAATCATTCAAAAGGTTACCGAGATATGACTGATTCAAGAAAAGGAATTGTAGATTTTCTTCAATGAAAAAAACGATGTAACGTAAAAAAATTTTTCAGTTTAATATGAAGCTGTTTTAATGCTCTGGTGGATACAACTATTAAAGCAATCAATTTTGAATTTTTCTAGTTTAAAAGTAGCAAGAAACCGCTTTTTGGAGATGAAAACCGTTATAAATTCTTAAGAAAGTATGGAACTTGGATTTTTTTTTGAATTAATATAAGAATACAAAAACAAATATTTCAAGCCTTGAATCATCGAAATCACTCAAAAGGTTTTTAAGGTATAAGTGACTTTCCACAAAAATCTCAGTATTTGTATAATAAAAACTAAAGAAAATATTTTATTAAAATTATTAAAAATGTCAAATAGATCTCTTTTAAAGCTCTATCAGGTGTTACTGTTTAGAAATTCAAATTAAATTATTTTTACCCTAAAAGAAGTAAAAAAACCTATTTTTTAACCATAAAAATTGTTCTAAAAACCTTTATAAGATATAAAACTTTAATTTTTTTTCCGAGCAGCCATAAGGATAAGAAAACAAAAATTTAAAAATTTAAAGCCCAGAATAATTGAAATGTACCGTTAGGTTTCTGATATGACTAATTACATACATGCATCCACACACACACACAGACACACACACACACACACACACACACACACACACACACACACACACACACACACACACACAAACACACACACACACACACGCGAACACGCACATACGCACGCACGCAACACACACACACACGCGCGCGCACACACGCATACAGAGAGAGAGAGAGTGAGACTTTTTCTAAAAATGGTATTTTTGATTTCAGACAATATATAAAACATTTCTTATGTATTTCCAGCAATTTTTTTTTAGCGATACAAAACTTTATTAATCAGGAAGCAAAAGTAGTCTTGTCTCATAAAAATTGCGAAAGTATGTGATATAATAAGCTTTAATAATTTTATTGATAATTGTAATAATATGGTAATGACACCTTTGCGTTACGACTAGTAGTTAAACTTTCGAAAAATCAGTTGGCCCGACGCGATGGTAATCGCAAGCCGAAGAATAGTCAAGACTTGTGGGTAATATGGTTAAAAATTTGTGCACAAGATAAACTAGACAACGATAGTAATTGATTCGAAAATTCCAATACAAATATTCATAGCAAATAAAGGTTTTAATGCAGTTGGTAAACATTAAACTAAAGTATAACTAATCTTATGAACAATAAAATGATCGAAAATCTGCTTTGATCTCGTGATAACCTAGGTTTCAACAGTAACTGCATGCAATAGTAATAAAAAGTTATTCAATACAATGCATGCAACTATAAAAGCTTGCAAAAAAGCCTGATTATAGAAAGTTTGTTTGATTGCAAAGCAACTGAAATCATATTAATCGCATATAAAAAAATACAAAATAGTAAATTGCTATACTAACGCAAGGAAACGCGATTGACGCACGCACGTTTGTTCCTGCCTTAGCAGTAGCAAGTGCATGGAGTGACGTGTCTGCGTAAGTGCATACTTGTCCAAGTATTAACGTAAATCAAAGTCTTAAGAACCACAAGAAATCGCTCTTAATGGAGTTCTGGGCGCGCGGCGTGCACAGTAGGGAAAAAATAAGTCTTTTTTAAAATAAATCGGCCTTGACCACTAATTACAAAAGATTAAATTTTTATATTCTCGTATATTCGTTACATGGTTTTCCTGAACTTGCCACTGCGACTTTTCTGATCCTGATACAAAATTACTTTGAGAAAAAATGTAAGAATTTGTAAATCTCACAATTGCTTCTTAAAATTCTGAAAACAGAAATAAATTAAATATTTATAATAAGTTACTGAGCAAAGAGAGTTGAAGGAGTCATTTTGCAACTTCAAAACTGTTTTAATTAGTCATCATAATCTGAAAGAATTATTTTGACTTTTTTTGAAAAAAAAAAAAGGCCTTGACTAGGGATTTCGAACTATTTGAACTTTTTTTTTTGTAATACTGGTAAGAAGATTCTCTTAAACGCATAACTGCAAATTTGCTTATCGTGATGTAGATAACCTTAAAAAAAAGTAAATAGTTGCAAATTGAACAATAGATATGTAGAAATTCCAAAAACAAGGAATAATGAAAAAATAATGATAAGTTCTTGAGCGAATACAGTTAAGGTGGTTATTTTTTATCTTACAACGTTTTAGAACGGTTAACATAACCTAAAAAATTTTTTTTAATTTTTTCCAAAAAAAAAAACTGTATGACCACTATGACCACAAAAAAAAACCAATTTCAATTTTTTTTTTTTTTTCAACCTTGTAAGATAATTCTTTTAAACGGGTTACTGCAAATTTTCTTATCATAATAATACATAACTTCGGAAAAAAGGGAAAGTTAAAAATCATAACTATTGCCACGTAAAACTTACGAAGACAGTATGTATCTTTCACCCTTCAATTATTTGTTTTCCTATTTATATCTTATTAAGTTTATTTTTTAATTCTATTATCAAAATCGTTAGAGGATTTTTATATAATGCTCCCTTAATTCTATCCTATTCTTCCCCTTTCTCATTGTTCATTTTTCCGATATCATCATGTACTTTAATAAATAATCGATATACTCTTGTCAAAATCCTCTCAAAGTAGACTATTTTTTTCTACACTCCTTTATTCGCTGTCTGTATAACTTGCATCATTATTGCCTCCTGAGAAATTTTCAAAATGATTTTCCAACGCCTTTTTGTATATTATATGATGGATGGATTTTCGCTGACAATAATCAGCCGTCCCAAGTCCTCCTACCTATAAAAATTATCTTCTGACCTGATAACTACTCTCTCTCTCTCTCTCTCTCTCTCTCTCTCTCTGTCTCTTTTTCTCTTTCTCTCCATATGGGAGTTCCAGCCACTGTAGCTCGTTCGCTCGGGATGGCGAACGCGTGTTGAAAAGTAAAGAAATTCGGGAAAACTACACTACTGAAAAACTCACTCTGTCAATTAAAAATTGATGCCCGGAGGCCCTATTTATTATTAAAAATGACAACAAGAAAAAGGACTACGCTACAAAAGTTCACACTGAATGCTCAAAAGAAAGTAATGTGCTCGACAAGTGAAAGATTTCAGAACTCAATATAGGCGATCAGTTTCGGGACGGTTTTGGCTTTCTGTGACCTTAACGCACGTGGCCAGCACTCTCGGTTTGAAGCGTATACTATCTACTCTATAGCTAAATAACTAAAACTACGCCAAGCTCTCTCTCTCTCTTTCTTGCACTTAACTATTCACACACATACACGTATACAGCTCCCCTGGTTCGCTTTGCGCGTCCAAGGAAGTTGATTAACAGACAGGAGCTACATAGGTTCGTGCTCTTCCCTCGGCGATCGTACTCGTAAATTCCCTCCCTCCCATGATCCTAGTTCCCCAGCAGAGACACTCTGCAACACAACACTCTTGCGCCCATCGATACTGTCGTTTTCCTTCTCTGTTCCACTCCCGATTCTACACTCGCACCGATGAATATCTCTACACCTCTGTGTCTCTGTTTCTCCCTTGATTGGGTCGATTCTGCTCTCCCCGGGTGGGTTCGTGTTCTCGCCGGTCCTTCGGCACCGTGGTAGAATGACGAAACGTCTGCACGGCCTCTTGTACGGGTGAATTCCTTTTCTCAATCTCCATCTCTCTCTCTCTCTCCTACCCAAGCGCTCATCAGCCTCGGCGACGCCACAGTGGTCCCAAAAACGAAAAAAATGCTGAAAATTCGTGCTTCCCCTGAATGTTTATTCAGAATGTACGATTTTGGGCTTATTTTGTTTGTAAGATGATTACCTACAAAGATCCAAGTTACTTGAAGCTCAATAATGATACAAAAATTGATCAGAAAAAAAGCGTGTAAGCCGAAATTCAAAAAATATATATATATATATATATATATATACATGTAGCATTGCGCAAACTGTCTGAGGGACTCAGATCGTTGTAGTTATCATTTTACGAGCAAAATAAGCCCAAAAACGTCAATTTTGAGCATTTTTCGCTTTTGGGACTACTGTGGCGACGTCTACGCCTAGAGCGTGCGTCTCGGCTCCAACTTGCAGCTTCGGTCGTTCGTCACCATGCCCTGGTCCCTGGCGCTCAAATGTACTGTCGATCTCCCACTCTGCCTATCTCACGATTCTCCCCTCGCACTGGATAATACCTCTTCACTGTCTTGCCTCCACCCCGATCAGCATCTCCATGAAGTCCCGCACACACGATCACCTCTCTCCCGGTGCTCACTCAACTTACGCTTACGTTAAAAAGATCTTTTTGCGGCCTTAGGCCAGATGGCGGACGGCTACGGCTACTGGGCTGCTCGTTCAGATCCTTCTCTCGGTTTTCCCATGGCCTTTTGCGTTTACGATCTAGCGTCCCTGGCAGCACGCTGTTCGGCTCTTCCTTTCTCATTCTCGTCAGCAGCTTTCTGGTTGGCACTGCGAGTCGTGGGCTCAGCTTGGCTCTGCATGGACCTCGGCGGCAGATCTGACGCGACTTGGTGGCTACACTCGGGTGGCGGTTAACGTGCTAGCAGACGCGTCAGAACAGACTGATGCCACGCGCGTAGTGCCGCGGCGGCAAGTTGCTTTGCCTACCTCTGTTGCGCACCCCCTCCCCTCCCCTCGATGCTGCTACACTCTCCGGCGCGTACTACTCGGCTCGGCTCGTGTATCTCATACATACATGCACACACATACACCTATCTCTCTACTCTCTTTCTCTGCTAATCATCTCTATATTGATTCTACTGTACTGTACCTATCTTGATACCTGCTTACTGTCTACCTGCTCGTCCTCTCTCTTTTTATTCCACACACATATCTATCTCTAACTGTCCTCGAGTACTGGTGCGCGCGTGGGCCATCGTCGTCGTCTCGTGCTCGGCGCTCGGCGTTCGGTGTTTTTTTCTCATCCAGCACGTATACCAAAAAGAAGCACAAAGGACACATATATAGACTTTATACACATATGTATAGGTCTGGAGAGAGAGAAACACAGCCGGTTTGAGGCGCCAAATTGTCTCCGTAAGACCTTGGGTGACCACGTCACAATTCTTATCCCCTTCTTTTTTCCTTTCACTTTGAATTTTTTATTTACTTTCCAAAACTCATTCAAAATTTTGCTCTTTACTACTTTGTCCAGCTTATTTTTGGCTTTTTGGATTTCTTTCCCTCTCATAATTTTTCTTAATTATTTCTCTTCAGTCTTCATATCAATTTTTGTACTTTTTTTTTTAAACGTCATTTGAGCTTTACTGTAATCACTTTTTTTTGCTGAACTATCCTCAACTTCCGTTTATCAATTTTGCAATTTTTTCCTCTTTTTATCTCACCATTTGAAGTTCCTCTAATACCTGTTTGATTATATCTAGTAACCTGTCCCATGTTTCTGTGATATTCGTTTTACCTTGGTTGCAATTTAATCTCAATATTCTCCTCCTATCTCTTCTAATCTATTTTTATACTCACGCATTTTATTTCTTTCCACATTAGTATTTTCTGGAGATTCTTTTTCTCTACTACTTCCTTCCTTTCTCGTATAATATCAGCCGTATTTGTAAAGGTCACCAGTAGATGATCAGACTCACTACTAGTCACAACTTTCAAAGTTTCAACAGCATCTTATCCGTCCGTCTCTAATTTCAATACTAAATCAAGGACCGATCTCTCTTCTTCTCCTATAAACGTTATCTTCCCGTCCCAAGCCCACATGGTATATCCATTTTTGTTACTTATCCTAGGTTTTCGCATAATTTTAGCAATTTTTCGCCTTTACTGTTTTGAAGTTTATCCTCCAAACTTCTTTGGCTATTATTATTAGTGTCTGTTTATATCTATTCCTCTCCTATTTTAGCATTTAAATCGCCTGCTATTATGATTCTGTCCTCCTCTTCCATTCTTAGTTGAATTTGACTTTCAAATTTTCTTATTATCTTGTCAAGATTTTTTTCGTTGTTATACACCGTTATTATACTTATGTTATTTGTGTTTGTAATTACACCCTTGGCTTTAATGCTTATCAAATATTTCCATTTATTATATTGTTATTTCTTAAATTTTTCGTTAACTCCTACCAGGATACCCCCCCCCCCCCCCTATTTCTCTACAACAGCGGCTTTCCCTGTTCATACACAATTTTTACTTTATTTGTTTGGACACTCGTTCTCTTTTTTTTCTACCTATGTTTCTTGAATAACTTTTGTATCAAATTCTTTTGTAAAATTTTCTGCTAAAACTGAATTAGCAAGGCCTGCTAAATTTCAGAATACAATTTTTATCATACCGCCTCGTATGCTATCGATACACTCCGTCCTCATTGTCAGCTTCCTAGCGTATGCGATGCTCCAGCCTGCCCCTATACTCATAGAAATTATACCATACTCTTTTCACTCTGATTTTCATGTATCCCAGCTTCACTGACAGTCCATTACTTGTTTTCTCCTCTTGGACACTTTTTGGCCAGTCCAATACTGCTTTTTCTGTTTTTGTATAATCATTTTTGACATTTACTCCAATGTTTTGTAGCCTATATTTTATTTGTAACAGTACTTCATTTTCTATTAATTCAAGGTTTAGCAGTACTCCTCTCAGCACCCTTACCCTTTTCACAAATTTGGCACTCCTGTGTTTCTCCAAGGTATCTCCTGAATTTCTTCTTCCAATAACTTCCCGGTTTTCCTTACTTCTTTCATTATTTTTTCAATTTTTGATACCGATTTTCTTTTGAGTCGGTCAACAGCCTAAACATCTCAGAAATTAGTTCAATGTTACATTTTAGATTTCAAGCATGCATGACATTGTGTGTATAATATTAGAGTGCGTCCGTTAAAAGCGGACCAGTAACGGCGTGCACGGCACTTTTTATACACAAGCTCTTATGTTTAACTCGCTAGAAAGTAATCAAAAAGGCCTGAAATAATATAGTGAGGTATAGGATCGATAGACTTTGACCCCTTCTTTCTAAAAGTGGCTGCTATTTATTATAAAAATGTCTTTTTTCGAGTTAGAATTGCATTTTGTTTTTCAAGCCAAAGGCCAGCTTTAATTGGAAAAATACTATCACTTATTGAAACATTAGGTCTATATCTATCGATTATGACTTTTTGCAAGTTAGAAAAATAAAATTTAGGCTTTCTACTAATAAAAAAAAATGATACCTGTCTGTGGCGCGTGGCTGGGTTAAAAGCAAGTTTTACGCCCATACCCGAATTTTCTTGTTCATTAGTAAAAAGTTTAAATTGTATTTCTTCAACTTGCAAAAAGCCATAAGCGATAGATTTTGACCTGATCTTCCGATTGTTTACATTATTTTTCTGATTAAAGTTGGCTTTGGGCTCAAAAAATCGATGTAAACAATAACATACAATTCTAACCTCAAAAACCATTCTTTTTCTAAAAAATCAACGCAGCCGTCATAAAGTGAGGTTCATAATATATCAATCCTATACCTTACTATAATTTTTTTAGCTTTATTAATAGCTTTCGAGCGAGTTGTACATAAGGCATTTCGAGTAAAATGTGCTGTGCACGCCTTCACAAGTCTGCTTTCAATAAACACACTTGTATATAAGTGTATGTATCCATTGACTTGCATACCTGTATAGATATATGGCTCTGGGAGGGCTCAGATCTCTCCGACGACCATAATCGAATACATCTATTTTTACAGATAACTTATATGCACCATTTGTACAATCGCTCGTGATTGGTATATCGCACGTATTCTGAACATAATCTTGTGGCAGTACTTGTTAATTCGTAGCGGCAGTTCATGCCAGCCACAGATCTCTTAACTTCAGTCAAGGGCTGTATTCTGTAATTTAGCGAGTTTCTACACCACGCTACACCGCACTAGAGGGTGGTGTTGCGAAACTTTTAGAAAAGTTTTTTTGGCTGATTCATGTCAACTGTGCAGAAGACGAAAATTAATTTCTTTTGTGCGCAATAGATAAAAATTAGTCATCCAAACTTTCACAAAAGTTTGGGTGCGACCACATAGAGACACGAAGACCGCAATAATCTGGACGCTGAGAGTGTCTTTGTAGCCATTAAAGACTCTACGAGGTAACCTGACGTTTTTTATTTATTTTTGTAGAATTTGAATTTTTGGGATACCAAGCCAAAATCCTGTTAGTTTTTTGTGTATGAAAATAATTCAAACAAATTAGCAACAGTTACAAATTTTGTTTGAAAATATTTTTTCTTATTTTTTGACTTATTTTAAACCGAAATAGTTTTTTGTAATTTTTTCAACAAACCTAGTCTTTATCCGAAACAAATTTGTAACATTTGAAAAAATTAAATTTTTTCTGATTTTGCACATCTTTTGCAGGATAACAATAGGTTTTTTTTTAAAATTACTTAAGACCCTTATGGTTTAAAATAAGTCAGGAGATAAAAAAAAATTTTATACCGAAATTTACAAAATTTAGTTATTTAAACAAATAAATGGCTAGGCCTTATCCTACCCAGTAAGTACATATAACGAGTAAGAATATACGAGATTTCCGGTCGTAAAAAATACGTCAATTAAAATACCAACATTTTTAATATTGTCTCTCTGAAATTTATGTACGAAATATGTATGTCTTATTTATCAAAAAAATTATTTCAAATGTGTAAGAGCCAGTTCACATATTCCAATGGTTTAATAGATTGTCACGTAAAAAACTGATCGATTAAAAATTTCTTTCGAAACAATATTTTTCAGCTCAAATATATTATCTGACTAATTTTGTGAGTATATTTTTTCAGCTTTTAGAAGAAAACATACATTTTAAATTATCACTTTCAAACTTTTATTGCGTTAGTACATGCTTGGTTATACTCAAGATGGTTTAGTCGCAAAATACGTTAACGAATATTTTATAAAAATATGCCTGTTGTCAAGTTCATTTTTTGACTATTATCAACTATAGGCGCAAACTTTATTGAGTGCGTTAATTTTTTGTCCTTTCTTTAATTCAAGCTTATCATGGCTTGTCTTGGTTATACTCAAGATGGTTTAGTCGTAAAATATGTTAACGAATATTTTATAAAAATATGCCTGTTGTCAAGTTCATTTTTTGACTATTATCAACTATAGGCGCAAACTTTATTGAGGGCGTTAATTTTTTGTCCTTTCTTTAATTCAAGCTTATCATGGCTTGTTTTCTTTCTTCAGAGACTTTCTATTTGGTTACTAATAAATATTTTCAGCAATGAAAAGTGTAAAAAGTTATGTAACATTATTTAAATCGTAATCTGTATTGCTCCGCAGTTTCTTAACATGTTCGTTAACTATTAAAACAAAATTGATAAGAATGTATAAACTTTTTTTATTCAATTTTAAGTTTGGAAGTCTTGTTTCTTTTTTCAAAAGATTTAACATGGAGTAACCGTAAGAAATGTTTAAAAACATTATGCGTGTGAAAAGTTATGTACTATTGATTACATAAAAATGTGAGTTCTTACACGATTTTAACGTGTTCGTTAACAACCAAAACTAATTCTAATAAATATTGAAACAAAATTTTTTGTCCATTTTATTTTAAATTTTTAGTGCTTCTCTGTTTCTATTAATAGTCTTCTCATAAGATATGCAAAAAAACTGTTCAAATGCATAACACATCATAAAAACACGTATACTATTGTTTACATGAAACGTAAGTTCTTATAAAATTTCTTTACGTATTAGTTAAATATGAAAACGAACTTAATGAAAATTAATAGGAATTTTTTTTCTGTTCAATTTTTAGTTTTCAAAGCTTGTTTCCTACCTTAAAGATTTCACTTACAGTTACCTAACTAAGATTTTGAAAACATTAAACGTTAAAAGTGATGTATTATTGATTACATGATTAAGTGAGTTTTTACACGATTTTCATGATGTTTGTTAACCACAAAAGCAAACGTTATAAAAATATATGAACTTTTTCTTTTCTTATTAAATTGTAATTCTTTAATACTTGTCCTTTTTCTCGAAGGGTTATCGAAACATTTGAGTTCAAAGTTTTAAATCATCATGTAAAGTACCTCTATTCTGTAGGGAATGATTCGTCTTAATGATTGATATTAATGATTGGATTTTGAAATTATTTTCGGATAACACATTTTGTATCTAACTGTTAGTACTTAACCACCGTAATGATATAAAAATTAGACTATTGCTATCAAATACGTCCTAATGCGAATGAAATTTGTAAATAACGTCGTAATTTTGTAATGATCATTATTTTTTCTAGAAGATATTATTTCCAAATGTTATTTAGTAAAATCAGTTTTTAGAATGTTTTTTACTATTTTTGTTTCCATGTATGCCCAATTTCTGGGCTTTTACGTTTCTATAATCAACTTGCTCCTTTCTTTCCTAGTCTGACCTACCTACTCTAATTATCAATCCCATCCTTATTAACTCCCCGATATCCCCCCGAGTACAAAAGTATTTCCTGCGAGCCCTCAGTGGCAGGTATCCACTTAATGGAAAGATCTCCATCATTAACTATCTACCTTATTGTACCGACCGTTATCATCCAAAGTGACTTTACCGATGAGCTGGCTAGGAGTTGGCTTTCTTCGGAAGGGAGTCCCTGGAGGTCCAGACATCGTTCGGCAATATTCACTCAGTGTCTTAAAAATAAGTCGTTTTTCGGTATCCTGGGTACTCCTCCTATCGAAAGAACTCGCGAAAAAAGTCTCGATATTTTTTGACGGGATTCGAACCCCGGTATCTCGGAGTTTCTCAGACTAAGTAGCTAGCACGCCAACCCATAGGCTATTAAAGCTCTCTGGCTATTTTTTAGCATTAATTAAGATTGTACTACATAAAACTTGGAAAAAATACCTGTTGCTACATAACGTCCTAAATTTGAATATTTGTAATATCATTTTTGTCAAGCAATACTTACCTTAGAGTAAGAAAATTATTTGAGTACATCTATTTCAAGTTATACATATGTTTTTTTTATTTGTATCAAAAAAATTGTTGATCATTGTTTTCTTTCTTTCTAGATTTTATAATTTTTAGTGTTTAACAATAGAAAAAAAATATTTTACTGAGCTCGATTTTTCTACATCGATTTATTTGAATAAAACAGTATGCAATTACTTTAAATATGATTAAAAAGTAGTTGGATTTCATAATAGCGTGTTGGCATTCAGATCTTGCAGGTTGGCGAAGTCCCACTAGTATATATCTACCTAATTATGACGAGTAGCTAAACCACTGCCTTTCCTGCAGGACATAAATATTTATAAGGTTATTTAACTTCTATTTTTCCCTTGCCTCTTTTTACCACCTTCTGCCCTCTATATGGCTTAGTTCCTCCTCGCCAGCTCTTAAGGAGGCTCTTTAGCATATATATAGCACTAATTATGAAGCTGGAAATTAAAACTCAATAATAAAGGGGATTGTTATATTAAAAAGGGGGTACCTTATAATTGAGAGAAAACTTATTTTATAAAGTTTCTTACATCGCATGTGCGTATAATTTCAGTTTTAAGAAGCATTCTCGTAAAAAATGATTTTCTCAGTGGTTTTTCATCCGATTAAAAATTTTTGAAGTTAGTTCTATTCTTTAATTGATTTTAGATAGTAATACTATGGGCAATTTTAAAATATTGACCGTAAAAGAAGTTATATGTAATTATACGTACATGCCAGAGGACTCCTCTTTCGATATAACAATCCCTTTCATTATTTAGTTTTAAATGACAGCTCCATAGATATTTAAAGTCTAGTGCTGTATACATGCTAAAGAACCTCCTTAAAAAAAGTAAATGTTTCTACCTTATTTCATGTTGGCAAAATATTAACACTAATTTTCAGATTGCTGTATAGTAAAGAAATGAAAGTATAGAATATCGTTAAACTTTTATCAAGATTTATTTTCTGATAGTAAGAGACTAACGTGCAAAGTGCATGGATGGGCGAAGCTCCATTTGGGTGTACATAGGTATATCTACCTGTATACAACAGTTGATAGGATTGTATATGTGGTGAATTCTCGTCTTCTTGCATCCATTTATAATTTACACTTTTACTTTGAATATTTTGCCTTACACTTATATATCTTATTTGTGCCTTCTCACAACAATGTCAAAAACAAGGTAAGTTTTAGTTATTTCATAGTACTTCCGAATTTTTAGTAGATTTTCACACCATCTTGCAGTAAAATTGATTGTGATATTTTTCGTTCGTTTTATTTAAATTATTATCAACTTAATTATAATTTTTGTTCGTGCGTTGTTCTCTTCCTAAATGTACTTCAATTTTCAAGTACTGCAACGGCATATTGGGTTTTTATATAATTTTCCTTGTAGAATCCATGACACATTGTCAGAATAACACAAAATCACGAAAAATCATGAAAAGGGAACAATTTATATTAATCATATTAATTTTAACAATGAAATTTTTAAAAAACTCACAAATAATTTTGCTTACCAAGCCTTGAAACGATTCAAATTTTGAGTCAATATTATTTGATTTATATTTGTGCATTAAAGAATCGTTGATCAAATACTTTTTTCCAAACAATATTTGTCAATCAAAATTTATTACTTGTGTCATTTCTAATGTAAATTAGATTTGGATTTCTACCTTTTAAAAAGAAAAATTACATTTAAGTATGAGAAAGTATAAGGCATCTTTATCAAAACTATCTCATCAAGATTTATTTATAGTCTTAGAAAAAGCAAGCACAATTAGAAATTGTTGTCTGTGAACATGGACGTCAATAAAGATGAATTTCCAGTCTTTAAGAAAGTTGTCACGGTACATTAAACCTCAAAAATTAGTTTTTACTTTAAATACTTTTCATTTTAGTATTCTTAAATGAAACGTGTTGATAAGTATTAAGTCTAATGTTCACACATAAAAATTAACAAAAAATATTTTCGCAACGCCAAAATGATTAGGTAATATGGACTTTTGTTTGGACCTGTACCACCACATGGATATACAAATATCATTAAGCCGAAACTTTAAGTCGATGAATCTTTGAAACAATGAAGCTCAGCTCCTGAAATTAAGTTCAATTTTTATGACTAGAGTAAACATAATTACAGGAATACAGGGACAACATGTTCGTTTTTTGTAAAATTCTGACAAACATAACTGAGTTGAACGTAACAACCTATTTTTAGAAACCGGTCTGCAACGACCTTTCCCGTAAGAGCTAGTACAGGATTTTAAATCTTCGTTATTTCATTTCTAGTAAACAATGAAGCTAAGCACTCTGAAATTTTATTACGTTATTTGTACTTCTAGAATTGATGCATACTTAAATATTTAAGAATTTATGAAGAAAACGATATAGCACGATAACCTCCTCAATATAGTTTTTGGAACAGAAACTTTATTTTAAATTTTTTTGCTTTAATGTCATATTAAAATAATTTTGTTAATCTTAATCTTGTTCTGCAACGAAATTCATCAGATATACATAATCAGATGTACAGGTATTTTCGTTGTGATGTGAAATGAAGAAATCGCTACACTGGAAAAAAGTTGGGTGGGCCGTCTGCCCAACATTGCTGTGAACAGCGCACCCAACTGCTTGGTGCTCCCGCTCGCCCAAGTTCGGTGGACTGTTCACCCAAGGTGGATGAGCAGCAGCGCCAATAGTAGCTCAATCAAGCCCTTGGTGCTGCTGCTCGTCCAAGTTGGGTGAACAGTCCACCCAACTTGGGCGAGCGAGAGCACCAAGCATTTGGGTGCGCTGTTCACAGTGCGCTGTTCGCAGACAGCCCACTCAACTTTTTTCCAGTGTATAGGTAGGTGTATGTTATGATTTATTTAAGTATTTAATACGACTAATAATATCTCTGTCATGTGTTAAAAACTGGAAAAATTAATGGTTAAAGACCAATTTTACAACAAATGAACAAGACTTCTTTGTTCTAAACTTGCTAAAGAAATAACAAAAATATTTCCTAATATTTAGTTATTATTGAAAAAAAAACCGTGTATTTTATGCACTCTAAGATTTATAAGTACGCTGTAAGTATCTTTATTACTAATTTTTTAGTAAGTAGACTTCGAAACAATCCATGAGGTACTACTTTCGTGCAACAAGTTTTGTCATGTAACTCTTCGACATCCTTTGAAAAATATTCATTTAATATGATAGAAAAATATCATAAAAATTGTTTTTTCCGAAAAAACTATACAAACTATCAAAAATACACATAATAAATTTAAGTTCGATCATTTTCAATAAATGAATTAAATTTAATGCGATTCACGTTTGGGGTGTACAGCAATCTTGCCAACAGATTACAAATTTTTTTTCAGACAAAAATTTGTGTCTTAAATTTTATATCTAATTCATCTTAAATGAATTAATTATCTGAATTTTGACCTAATAAAAGACCATATGCTTGACAATATGCACAAATTGATTTTTGAAATCCATACCAACATTATTAAAACATTGACCTTGATACGCATTTGTTGTGATTCAAAATGCAGGTATCAGAACAGGTTCGTATCTCGGATTCATCTTGACTGATCGTAATTTATTATTCTTTTTTTGAGATTTCTATTACCGCTAAAAAACAGTGTAAATATGCTATTTTATTTTTTTTCAATTCGATTGCTCCGTTTTTTTTATAACAATTTTCTTAAAAAAAATTATTTTTCAGCTGTTTATTGTTAATTTAGTCTAATTTATATTTAAAAATCCCCAAAAACAAAGATTTTTTTATATATTAAAATGTTAGCAAAAGAAAATTTATAGCATATCTTGATATTTGCCAGATTGTGTTTTTGTATGTGTATATAAATGTATATTATTATTTAAATGTCATAATTTTCACCATGGATTTTCATCAAACCAAGCTAATTTTTTGTCTTCAGATTTTCATTTTCTCATGTGCAAATGTTGGTGATCTTATTGTTTTTTTTTTGTTTTTAAAAAACAATACTTTTCTTTTTTTTCTGCAATACACTTCTTCATTCTGTATCAAGCATTAGTTAAATTCAATAAACTTCCTCACAAAATAGATGATTTTGTTAAAAAAAAAAAAAATATACATAGTGTGGCCGTGTACGAAAAGTCATGAGCAAAAGTTGATATTCAACTTGGTTAATTGTTCAGTCACAAAAATAAATGTTCTCTTCTGCAACAAGCTCAATTTTTTTGCTGATATAAATTTTGTATTTAAAACAAAAGCCGTACTATGGTAGGAAGAATAGAGTGAATATCATAGATTTATTATTTCGATAACAGTAACAACTGGTATCTCAAGCAAATTTGTCTATGATTTGGATTAAAGAAATGTATCTAATATGGATATATCTATAGATACATAAAGGTCTTAATAGAATGAGAATGAGAAAGCTTTGTATCAATAAATGGGCAGCGGCTTTTTTCCGATAATTTAGGAGATTTATAATCAGTTTACCGAATGTTTACAGTGAATTAATAAAAAATGATCTTGAGAAATATGACGATTCAATTGTTACAGCTATTATTATATTTACTATTACTCTCAAAAACATTCAGAATTTAATGAAAATCTTCCTTGACAACTATAAATTTATCTCCAAAGACTATGTCTTTAGCGCATAGACTTCGTAAATACTGTCTTCTCTTGCCAAAACTTTTTTAAGCAAGCAGTCATAAATATTACAAATCTAAGTATATCTCACCATGCAGCTGTAAATTTTTTCTAAATAAAACATGACAATACATAATTTTACTATTCGAAATGTTACTTAATATTTTTAAAATTAAATGCAAATCATAAACAAAAATGTCAAAAATGAAGAACTTTATTTATAGTTATCATTGTCATGTGGAAGGATAACGTGCAGAGCCCGCAGAGGGGCAAAGCTCTACTAGTGCTTGTAGAACTTTGTCTCCCTGCGCGCTACAGGTGCAAACTCCTATGTAGTTATAATGATTTTGGCCATACAAATTGAAGAAAAACTAAGTTATTTTTAATTTTCTAAGTTCTGCTACCAGTGTTACATCTAATCATGTATTTAAAATTTTAATTATATTTTATGATCGTTATAAACAGTTTAATCATTTTTTTGTTTCTTGCATGATAAGACTTTTAAACTTAATAGGTGCAGACATGTGTATTGTTTCTAAAGTATAATGTTATTTGAGATCTAGTGTGTCTTTATTTTAAACCTCAATTTCTTGAGAATCAAGTCTCTTCATTCCGGTATATCTTCATTTCCTTGCTGGCCTTGTATATTTAAAAATTTTATTTTTTTGAAGTCCTTGATGTTTATTCTTTATGATTCTTTTCTAATTCATTCTCTGTATCCCTGTTAAAGAGTGTACGTTACTAATTTGGAAAATGTTTGTCCTTGATTCTACCTGACGGACCTAATACATTTGAAATTTTTTTCCCATGCGAATATACAATTACACTTAATTGAATTAAGATTGAAGATATATTTTTCAAGGAATTACAAGTAAGGAAGAACAATTTTTTTTGATACTTCGGAAGGATCTAGTAGAAGATCTCTATACAAAATCTTGATTGATTTTCTTGCCTTTGACAAAAAAATTTTATCTTTCGCATGGGCAGGCATCGCTTTTATTCTACTATTTCTAGGAATAACAAGGCATAAAACTCTCAGGTTACCTTTTTGATTTGAATATTCTTAAAAATCGTATCTTAGAATGACGATCCGATGAAAAAATTACGTGATGCCAATATTATTTTTTGGTATATACCTAAAAAAGCGTCCAAAATTGTTGATTAAACTTAACGTGCTTCATCGGGCAATAGTACCGTATTATTTGATGGTAAATTGATGATTTTACATATAGATCTTTGTCAATCTCTTTTCAATGTCAAGAATGCAAACAAAATACCAATAATAAAAAAAAACCAATAAAATAAAACATTTATGGCCATTGTTTAGAATCATTATTTTGACAGTGAATCATCATTTAATCAATGAAAAGTTATTATCTTCATTGTTAAGGATATAAAAAGGTAAAATAAATTATTTTAAATTTCCAAATGACACATGAATAATGTTTGTTCACAAAATTTTTAATAATATTAAAATCAATTTACATATTTTTTAAACCATAAAGTTATAAGCGCAAAAACTGGAGAACTTTCGACATACTATCGTGTAGATTATGCAACTTACCAGGGAGCTGATATAACTAATAATATCAAATACATGAATTTTTCAATAGAATATTTAAATGCTATCCAACAAGGTCATTTATCTCACGAGCTAATGATAACAAATACATGAATTTACCAATAGAATATTTAGATGGTATCCAAAAAGGTCTTTTATCTCAAGTGTAAAAGCCAGGATTATTGTATGGGGGGAGGGGGCGGGGGCACAGATATATATTCATACATGCATGTACATATAACTATAACCACAGCCTTTTTAATTACGCTACTCAACAAATAGCTAGTAAATAAACAAGCAATTGTTTTCTATTGTTTACTATAAACTATAGAAGCTTCCATCACTTTTAATTTTAAAGACATTATGCAACATATTAATAAGCCACTGTTCATCTGACAAACTAAAATAAGACATGAATGCCATTTTCTCATGTATTAGAGAAGGATGGTCTAATGGAACGTAACCAAAAATAACAAAACTATATAAGTATGACATCAAACCTGGAATTATCAGTGGTGAGAAAATTGGAAATAAAGTATCCATTTTAACAATAATATCGAATATCAGCACTTCATTTTTTTACCACTTTTTTTCTACCTTAATCAAAATCAATGTCTCGATACTGTACATCAGAAAACCTTTATTTTTTCACGGCTAGATGTGTTAATCCAAAATAAATGTTTGTACAAAATGAATATAGAAAAGTTTCAAAGATTGAAACTATAGATTCGAATGCAATTTTTGATTAGATAACGTTCCAAATCAAAACAATATTTAGCTTTTAGGAAAAAGGAGTGATGAAAAAATGTTTTATATAAATTAATGTTGTACATTTATTATAATTACTTAAAAGAATGCTCTAATATATTACATGCGTAGCTGTTTATTAACAAATTCATAATTTATTATTAAACATAAGAATGTAAGGTGAAATTTTACTGTTCCGTAGTGTTAAAAAAGAATTTACCAAAGAAAAATATTATAGTATTTTTTTTTTTTCATAGATACACAAAAGTATGTACAAAAATAATTTTATAAATTTTGTTCATAATATTGGCACGATTTTCAGCCTTCCTCCTCCCGCACCCTTCTCCGCAAATATTATAGTAAAATTCACAGTTTTGTCCTTAACAACCACGATGTGCAACGCACATAAACTTTTTTTACAATTTGGCTTCGGTCGTAATTTACATTTTTTTTACCGTTTTATGTTTTATTTGTATATAAATTTGATTACTACTTTTTATAATCACAAAGCAATATGTAATTTTGGTATTGTAAAAAAAATTTTATGGTCCACAATTTCAGTGAATTTCTTCCCCACCTGTAGAGCGCTGACTTTTTTGTTGTTATTTTTATTGACATGATTTCGTAATATTTTTAACTGCTATATATACAACATAATATAGTTAAGTGTTAACATTTAAATTTCATACAATAAAGGAATTAAATTAACCGTGAAAGTCATCGCTAATTAGTCTTGTTCGCATCATTTAATCAATGCTCTTTTCCCAAAATTACTAGAACATTTAGAATATAGTTAGCAAAATTATCAGCGTCCTCTAAATTTTTTATTTAGTAAAAACAGTTATCAGTGATCTCTTGGGGACGAGTTTAAATCATCAATCAATGATCGTTCTTAGACAATAGAACAGAGTAGTGGTGTAATGTTACACCCAACCACAATGCCACTGCACATATATTCAACGACCATAATTAATAATGGATAATTTTTCAGCCTAGAAAATTCAAATTTTATTAAGAATACTCTAATCTGGTTTATCTAACACCAAAATCGAGTAACAAAAAATAGTCCCCGAGTGTGATTTGAACACACAACTTTCTGCACAATGGACAGTTTCTCTGATAATTAAGCTACCGGCAGGCTGCGTATTCCAGAGACTGTCGGTTCTGATAAATGCCTTCTCGATGGCTACGCAAGTTTGTTTGAGCAGCAATGCACGTCTAACGCCTAAGAATGACTGTTCATTGAAAATTTAAACTTGTCCACAAGAGAATGCTGTTAACTATTCGTAGTCAATTTAGAATAGACTTCTTTATTCATTATAAATACATACAAAATATATAAATCTACGCATCAATGTATACATATATCCATATATTATACAAATATTTATGTAGGGAATTCCAGATTAACACGCTACTGACCCCACTAGGCCACTGCTACTCTCTCTCTCTCTCAAGTTGCGTAGCAGTATACAAGCATCAAACAGTGCTCGGGAAGTTACCTGGTTTTCACCCTCACTCAATCCTCGGTCTCGAGTCTACTTACAGGTAACTCTCTTCTATGGACCAGGCAAGGCTCTCACCTTTTGCAAGTCGGTGCCAAGGCCTCCTGGCTACCCAGATTAAAGTTTTTATTACGAAGTGCCGCCCCCTGAACCTCAAAAGCAGCGCATATCCTGCGGCTGACGGACAACCCAAGTACCATTGGACCTGCAAGAGTGGCTCCTGTGTTGTCTTTCCGTCCACCTGGATTTCTGTAACACTGGTGATCGTCGGATTAAAGTTCCTTGCTGTAGCTTCTTACCACGTGCTTAAAGCGTGCCTCAAGGGCCGGACATCATCCACTGGAACGAAACTCCGGCCGCTGGAGTTTCCTACATTGCCAGCAGCTGCCTTACTTTATCAGTGGAACACTAGTTTGTCTCATATCAAAATATCTACCATCCATGCCTCGACACAAAAGCTGCTCCATATGTAGAACTGTATTAAAGTAACAGCAGAAAAACGACAAGAAGGGCAAGACTTGCTCAAGGAAGTATCGCACAGCCTGCATCATACCCGGTTCTCTCTGCCATTGTAAGGGGCCGTTGCCAAACGATAAGCTAGCGGGAACAAACGATAAGTCCTTGGGTAATCAGAATCAGTCGGCCACATCTGCTCTGGGGACACCCGAAAAATCCGAGACAGGAAAAAAGAGGCCATTGGAATTTTTACCTTCCAGTGAGCGGGAATTCTTGTGTCAACGCCAAGCAGATACCTCAGAGGGTGGCTGCCTTCTTGGTTGGCCAACGTCGAATGTGCTGCTGCTGGAAGTGCGGTGATCAGTATCTCTATCAAAGAACTTGCTCGTCTGGGTGTCGCATGTGAGGTGCAGTTGTCGGGTATACCCCCACAACTCAAACTGGCTGCCGAGGACATCGTGTCAGAGTCCTGAATGCACTCCAACGATCGCAGTTATTGCCACATATCCTACGAATTCGTAAGTAGACAGCACAGCAGCGGATAAATGATTCAAAGCAGCCCGCTAATAAGCAAGCACAAAAGACCGGAGCACTAATGCTTAAATTAGCATCAATCTAGGCACGAGATGCTTTGATGGTTGGGGCACCGAGGTTAAACACTTTGACGTGCGGTGGAACCCTTGGTGATGGTGGCGAAGGAAGACCATATCTTAGCGCATTCTGGCTAAAACCAATCAACAAGCTTTGGATTGCAAAAAAGCGATGAAAGCATCAAAAATATTGCACTACGCAAGGCCTATTGTTATCACCAATACTGTCTTCATGCGGAAGACTAAAAAGTCCGTACGTATTTAAATTCCAAATGAGAAAGCACTTGCAAAACTAAAGTCACGGAGCGATAATACAGTAGGCAAGAATGGATCTTAATAAATCTATATGGTGGTATTGTAAGGCAGCTTCACCACATCACTATAATCATCTACTGAGATAGAGTTTGCCCCCTACTGGAAGCTACTGCTCCACATGGATAGTTCCATTTCTTAGCGACGGTCCTGTACTCCTGTCATCACTTAATTCATCATTAACTCTACCTAATACCCTTAGTTTAATTAATTTAAGAGTAATATAGATTATAAAATTGTGCACGATCTCAAATCGCTTATGTAAATTAACTACTTTGTACTTAATTCAAGGCCTGATGAGATTCAACCCCAGGGCCCAATAAAAAAACATATCGCATATCATATCACTCATCACTCCAACGCCCCATCTCTCACGTTTTCATGTCCCCCCATCGATCCCCATACATCCCCTACATTTGTTTATAATAGAAGACTGAGGGGGTATAAGTTATGAAAAAGACTTATAATAAAAAGAAAAATATAGTTTATCCCAGTAACTAAAAGGACTACTAAAACTATATGAGGGTTTGACTTTTCATTTGGCCTCCATAGGAGAGGCTTAAAACTTTTTTGAATTCCCTTACTTTTTCGATCAACTTACTCTTACTACATTGAGATGTAGCGTCCTGCATGATATAACTAATTAAAGTACGTAGTCAAGCGAACAGTTGGAGATGAAGGTCTTAAGAAATAATTCGAGACGAATTAAAACTTAAAATTCTTTAATGAAGCAACGTTTCGCTGGCTTGGTGTGACAGCCTCATCAGGCTAAAAATTACAATCTCATAGTTACACACTGAATGTCAATAAAAAGCGTAACGATTGAGAAAGAAAAAAAT